>JBAMJV010006829.1:0-44190 GCA_037951105.1 Echinarachnius parma | reverse complement strand
CATGTATTACGAGTAAGTTAGACTATTGTAATAGTTTATTGTATGGATTACCAAACACACAGATAGGAAAGTTACAGCGGGTTCAAAACACATGTGCAAGATTGATTTGCAATCTTTCTAAATTTGCTCATGTTACACCACTGTTAAGAGAATTACATTGGTTACCCATACGTCAAAGAATTGAATTTAAGATGTTAATGATAGTTTATAAAGCGCTAAATGGCCAAGCTCCTAGTTATACAGGGTGGCCCAAAAAAAAACGGAACGGGGCACTTCCTAAAATAAAGTAAGACATGTATTATGTCCATCGTATAGAGTGTCTTTTCAAATGAACAATGATACCAAGAACAGTCAATTTGGTCGTGTAGTTTTTGTTTTAGGGCCCTGTGAGTGGCACCATGTCGGGTTCTCTTTTTTGTCAATTTGTATTGAGCCAGCGCTTGATGAATCGCACGAACCGCCGTTCATATCGTTGAGCATCGCGCACTATTGTTAGTGTGCACTCAGCCGTGTGCCGAGAGAATGGGCCTGGTCGCTGAATGGTATTACGGGCAAGGAGTGCGGTTAAACTGGCATTCACTAGGTCGAAATCGACATAAATCGGCACCTGACATGGTCTCACTCACTGCGTCCTTAAACAAACACAACCTGACCAAAATTACTGTTCTTGGTATCGTTTTTCATTGGAAAGGACACCCTATCCGATGAACATAAACATTGTGGTATTATATTTTAGGAAGTGCCCCGTTCCGTTTGTTTTGGGCCACCCTGTATTACTGAGTTATTGACTCTTAAGTTTCAAACTCATGGTCATAATCTTCGTAGTACACAAGACACACTGGCATTGCAGATCCCCAACATTAGAACAAAAGTAACCTTAGGTGATCGATCATTTATTCGTGCTGCTCCTAGATTATGGAATAAGTTACCAGTGGATATTAGGAAATCTCAAACATTGGACAGCTTTAAATTGAAAGTAAAAACTTATTTGTTTTAAACACAGACTTAATTTTTTATTTATGATTATGCTTTATATTATATAGCATTGTGTAGTAGAATGGTATTTATAGGAGCTCTTGAAGCGCAGTCGAATATATTTATATAGTTTCTGCGCTATATAAATTATTTATTATTATTATTATTATTATTACATAATGTATATCACCTTTGTGTGAAGTAAAGTGTGAATACCCACGTTTCTGGTAACTTTCAAACATTCAATTAACTTTCAGTGCCATCAATTAAAAGGTTGTACAGTTTTTATATTCCCATGCCATATAATATGTTGCAGTTGGAAAACATGGCGACCTGCAGTTGTTATGCACGTATAAGTAACAGTAAGATGAAATGCCAGCGATTGGCTCCCTGTATTGTGTATATTGTTATGTGTCTTTGTGTTGTGATATTATACGTCATAGTTCCGATAAAAGCTCGACTACGTATACATGGGTCTTATAATCTTCCCTCGATATGTATCAATAACTGACATAAACAGTATTTGAGATGCTATTGAGGGAAGATTGATGCACCGAGACGTAATTCAAATGTCAACATTTAATATGATGACACAATGAGGTGCAATATCATTATGATTATCAAGTGTATGCAATACAAACCTTGTATGCGGTTTAACTTTGCTAAATTTGGTGGTTTTGTTGTGCTTTTCAGGCCGTAGCCACAATTTGTAAAGGGGGTGCCTATGCGTATGCACCCAACGTGCTCCTGGCTACCGGCCTGCTTTTGGAACGAGACCAAGTAGACCACATTATAGGGTATAATGGTTTAAAGGGATCAGGCAACAATTTTGCCACGTGCAAAACCTGGAAAGATTAATAGTTATACTAAGTGATGTAAATAATTTTGTTGAATATTGGACCAGTTTAAATTATAATTTATATTTATAAAAATATACGTTTTAATCCATGTACAGCTTTTTTATCCTATAACACCCACAGAAATAGTTGATATTGTAAAACATGTAAAGAATAATTAAGTATACTATGCACATGTAAAGAATACATAAGCACAGTACATTGAATTTGCATATATACGATAAAAAGATTGAACAAGTCCAACATTTAAAATACTTGGGAGTATTTATTGATTCACAATTGAAATGGACTGTACACATTGATTATTTATGTAAAAAGATTAGTAAGATGATAAGCTTCCTAGGAAGATTAAGTAAATATATCAATGAGTCATGCCTAACAATGTTATATAATGCTGTAATTATCCCTCATTTCGATTATGGGGATGTTGTTTGGTCCTCTGCGACTAAAACACAATTGGATGTCCTACAAAAAATACAAAATAGGGCAGGAAGAATAATTTTAAAGATACATTTATGAGAACATAGATCTGTTCATGAAATACATGATATTCTTAATTGGAAGACATTGCAGATTCGTCAAACTAGACACATTCATTCGTTAATGTTTAAGATTTTACATAATATGGCACCTGTGTATTTATTAGAAAAATTTACTTTTAGAGTAACTAGATATGGATTACGACATAAGGATAAATTGTCTCTCCCAAAACCAAACACGGAGAATTGTAGACGTACTTTCTTTTATCGTGGTAGCACACTGTATAATAACCTACCTGCGAATACCCGTAATTTGAATTCCTTAATTTCATTCAATAAAGAAATTAAAACGATCACATAAATTATAGTAGCTTAGGAGATAGTGAGCCAAATAACCTTGTAATTATTCAATATATTTATGTGCAATTATGTATATGTGTATAATTATGTGCAATTATGGAATTATGCAGAATTTGTATGACCCGCTAGTAATAAATGGGGCTCGGGAGGGGTTGGGAGTATGGGATGGGGGACTCAGAGTGAGTTAAGGATTGGGGGGGGGGGGGGGGGGGGGGTAGGGGGTAGGGTAATGTAATTGAAAACAGAATGTGTGATTTTTTAACTCTGTATGTTTATATATGTATATCATCATTTTAATAGGACCCCGTGGCAGAACAGAACCATCGTGTTGATGGTTCTGAAACGGGCTATCCTCCCGATATAATTTTATTATAATATTTCTTATAATAAAAGTTGTGGCCATGATGATGTAGGTGTTCAATGATTAAAAGAGTTATTCATGTTATTTCATGCCCTTTAAGTGCATTATTTAATATGTCTTTGTCTAAAGGTATAGCACCAGAAAATTGAAACTTACCAAGGTTATTCCGGTTTTTAAAAAAAGTACTAAAGAAAATGTGTCTAATTATAGACCTATTTCGATACTCCCTGCTTTTTCTAAAATTTGAGAAAGAGCTGTTTATCGCCCCTTTATGTTTTTAAATAAGTGTAATATTATTACTGACTGTCAATATGGTTTTAGGCCTGGGCATTCTACATCTAATGCAATCATGCACTTTAAATAATGATGTTTTAATGGGATTATTTTTAGACTTAAGTAAAGCCTTTGATACATTAGATCACACAATTTTATTAAAAAAAATATATTTGTATGGTATTCGTGGAATTATTTTAAAATGGTTTGAAAGTTGTTTATTAAATAGATCGCAATTTGTACAAATACATGAAGTCAAGTCTGATATCGGAATGCTTAGATGTGGAGTGCCTCAAGCTTCCATCCTTGGACCTCTTTTTATTTATTATTTATGTTAATGATATGTGTAATATTTAGGGTAAATTGAAATTTATTTTATTTGCTGATGATACAAGTGTTTTTACGACCCATTCTAATGTTCAGGTTTTACAAAATGTTTTTAAGCAGGAAGTTGCGAAACATTTTAGTGGGTTTTTATATAACAAGTTGGTTTTAAATTGTGATAAAACAAAGTATATGGTTTGTACAAATAAGAAAATTGATTTTAATAATGTTCATTTGCGAGTAAATGATAATACATTTAAACGTGTAGATAGTCTGAAGTGTTTAGGTATTACAGTTGATCATAAGTTAAAGTGGCATGTGCATATAAATTGGATGTGTAATACAATTTCTAAAAATATTGGTATTTTATATAAAGTTCAATTTTATTCCTTTAATATTTTGAAAATGCTATACTATACGTTTATAACACCTTACTTGAATTATTGTATAGTTGCATGGGCTAATTGTAATAACACAGATACTAAAAGATTATTCAAGCTAAAAAAAAAAGCACTACGTATTATAACACATTCTGATTATGATGCACATTGCAATCCTTTATTTTATGAACATGGAATATTGAATGTTTATGATGTGGCTAATTTTTATATTGCAGTGTTTATGTTTTTATGTTTTAATGGTCATTTGCCAACTTTTGTTATCAACATGTTTTAAATTGAATTGTGATGTGCATAGTTTCAATACTAGAAATGCCCTAAATTATCACCTCCCTAAAATAACAACGACATCTATGAAAAATTCATTGTTTTTTAAAGGACATGTAATATGGAATAGTATACCTCTGGAAATCAGGAAAAGCAAAACTCTCAATCTTTTAAAAATAGTGTTTTTGTTAAACAAATATAATAATCAGTAGATCGGCATATTAGACTAGAATTTATGATATATGTTTTAAATATCCTATATTAATTGTTTTTGTTATCTCTAACTGTACATGACTCTTCTTTTTTCTTTTTTTGTAGCGTAGTGAAGTATGTATTTTTATTTATTTTTATTTTACATGGGTATGTACTGTATATGGGATAGGTTTTTATGTCAGGGACCCTTCCTTCCTACCTATCCCAAACACTATCATATGATTATTTTCATTTGTATAATATTTTGTACCTCATTTTGCGTCTGTTTATTTTAAATGTTTACATATATATATGATTAGTGTTGAATAAAATTTGAAATGTGAAATTTGAAATGTAAATGTTTCATTGGAAAACAGTAGCAATTGGGTCTGGTCAATTCAGACAAAGTTACTACAACCCTTCTATAATAAATTTAGTTGTGAAAGAAAAGCTATCGTGTAATATGAATAATATTCTAAAGATTTCTAAAGGATGTATTACAAAGGTTAATCCAAATATAGTCGTCTATCATCTGTGACCATAATGCCATTGTACATAATGTGTGCTATCTAATTATATCTCACTCACTTGAAACTTAATACATGTATACATCTGTCGTGCTCTAGACAATTAAGTCAGTGTGGTTTTACAATTCTATGTCAACATTATCTTGCTCGAAACTGTGGCAAAATGCGATGGTGCATGTTAATTCACGGTATCAGATACAACATTGCGATTTCAGCATAATACAAAACTCGTATATTAAAATAGAAATTGATTTCAGGAAGAAGTTATTGTTATCCCAAATGTATGTTAAATTGACAACAAATTAAAAAGAGCAAATGCGTGATTTTACTTTTCAAACGTATATGCAATTGCATATACAACGAGGTCTAGTGTTTATATTCTCCTGCCAGTGATTCACATACGGAATGACCAAGTACCATATTGATTATTGCACAAGTATGAAAGTGCGTATATATAGATTAACCCTTATTATCATTATGTTCCTATATTTTAACATATACAAGTCGTTACCCCAATGTAAGCATCAATATGGGTTCGACTTTGATTGACCAAATAGAGAAATATTCTGTCCTTTTTGCAACGATTAACTGAATAAATTAGTGTCAGGCACCATCAACAGCTGCAGTGGCGTAGCATGGTCGGACTTATTGGTGTGACTTCTTATGTATTTTCTTTGGTTTTTTGACAGATTTTCCAGTTATGTTTTTATTGTTTGTATCATATTAGTACACTGGTTTGTAAGAAGAGGATACGAACATGATTATGAAATGAAAAGGAATATATGAAGATATACTAGTGATACCTATACTCTGTAAAATATAAGGTATTATTAAAAGAATAGATCGGACAACAACGTTTTCACCAAATGTCATTCCCATGACAATGCCATGTCCGACATGCATACACAACAATCATATCTTGCACATCGTTTGTACCGAGTTTATACAGAATCGCAACAAACTGTAGTCGAGTAATTCGCTCCACAATGTGTTTACAGTAAAAATGTATTCTTATTTTGCCATATTAGGTTACCATGGCAACGCCTTGCCCGATATGCTCGACCAACATGTCTTGCACATTGGCCACCCCAAGAACATCATGTGTACCAAGTTTAGTTGCAATTGCTCAAAAACTGTAGAAGTAGTTCGCTCTACAAGGTCTTTACATTAAAATTGTTTTCCTTTTCTTTTGCCAAAATGTGATTACCATGGCAACGCCTTGCCGTACATACACCAAAAACATGTTTTTTTTCACATTTGCACCTAAATGAAGAACATCTTGTGAACCAAACTTAGTAAGGAACCCTAAAAACTGTAGAGTAGTTACTCCACATTACATAGACAAACAACATGTTTGCAAAATGTTGGTTACCATGGCAACAACCTGCCAAAAATATTTTAAAAACACGTCCTGCACATAAGCACCTTAAGAACATCATGTGATCTAGTTTCGTTTAAATGGCTAAAAAACGTACCTTTCAACCCTACGCTGATTCTTATATATTTTCCCCTTTCAAACTTTGGTGGCTGGGGTATGATTTTATTTTCACTTGCATACGGTTTGCAAAGCCAAAGATACGAAGGATTCATGGTGGGCGTTGGCGCCATGCAATATGAGGCCGTGTATCTATATCCTTATCATAGAGTATCCGCACAATAATGTGCACCATATATGCATACCACAGTAGAGGGATCTATACATGTATTACCAGGCGGTGTGATCTATTTGAACTTGTATAGTGAACGATTTGAAGAGTTCTCAAACTAAAACTTCTTGGAATATTTCATATCGGAATATGCAGAACAAGTATAGGTAAGTTTATAGAAAGTTGTTATGAATATATCAACTTATTTTGTATGTGATCAGGTGAGATGGAACTGGAACCACTCTATCGATCTCTATCATGGATATGCTGTTGAGGGAAGATATAAGTCCCGAGACGTCATTCAAACGTCAACATTTAATATGATAAGTATCGTACAATGAGGTGCAATATCATTATTATTCTCCAATATATGCAATAAAAAAACTTGTTTGCGGTTTAACTTTGCTCACTGTTGTGGTTGTGTTGTGCTTTTCAGGCCGTCTTAGCCTTGATTTATAAATGGGGTAAGCGGGGGGAGTATGTGTTTGTCGCCAAGAGCAATTATGATCGCTACCGAGACCACTGGTTTGAGTTGTGTAAGCAGGGGGGGGGGGGGGGGGGGGGGGTGGGTGGGTTCGTCGGGGGAGGGGGGGGGGGGGGGGGGAGGGAACCCAACGCACCCCCTGGCTACGGGCCTGCTTTTGGTACGAGACAAAGAAGACCACATTAGAGGATATGATGGTTTAAAGGGATCAGGCAACGATTTTGCCACGTGCAAAACATGGAAAGGCTAATAGTTATACTAAATGATGTGAATGTGAATGTCTCATGAAAAACAGTAGCAGTTGGGTCTGGTCAATCCAGACAAAGTTACTACAACCCTTCTATAATAAATTTAGTCGTGAAAGAAAATCTATCGTGTAATATGAATAATATTCTAAAGATTTCTAAAGGATGTATTACAAAGGTTAATCCAAATATAGTCGTCTATCATCTGTGACCATAATGCCATTGTACATAATGTGTGCTCTCTAATTATATCTCACTCACTTGAAACTTAATACATGTATACATCTGTCATGCTCTAGACAATTAAGTCAGTGTGGTTTTACAATTCTATGTCAACATTATCTTGCTCGAAACTGTGGCAAAATGCAATGGTGCATGTTAATTCACGGTATCAGATACAAAATTGCGATTTCAGCATAATATAAAACTCGTATATTAAAATAGAAATTGATTTCAGGAAGAAGTTATTGTTATCCCAAATGTATGTTAAATTAACAACAAATTAAAAAGAGCAAATGCGTGATTTTACTTTTCAAACGTATATGCAATTGCATATACAACGAGGTCTAGTGTTTATATTCTCCTGCCAGTGATTCACATACGGAATGACCAAGTACCATATTGATTATTGCACAAGTATGAAAGTGCGTATATATAGATTAACCCTTATTATCATTATGTTCCTATATTTTAACATATACAAGTCGTTACCCCAATGTAAGCATCAATATGGGTTCGACTTTGATTGACCAAATAGAGAAATATTCTGTCCTTTTTGCAACGATTAACTGAATAAATTAGTGTCAGGCACCATCAACAGCTGCAGTGGCGTAGCATGGTCGGACTTATTGGTGTGACTTCTTATGTATTTTCTTTGGTTTTTTGACAGATTTTCCAGTTATGTTTTTATTGTTTGTATCATATTAGTACACTGGTTTGTAAGAAGAGGATACGAACATGATTATGAAATGAAAAGGAATATATGAAGATATACTAGTGATACCTATACTCAGTAAAATATAAGGTATTATTAAAAGAATAGATCGGACAACAACGTTTTCACCAAATGTCATTCCCATGACAATGCCATGTCCGACATGCATACACAACAATCATATCTTGCACATCGTTTGTACCGAGTTTATACAGAATCGCAACAAACTGTAGTCGAGTAATTCGCTCCACAATGTGTTTACAGTAAATATGTATTCTTATTTTGCCATATTAGGTTACCATGGCAACGCCTTGCCCGATATGCTCGACCAACATGTCTTGCACATTGGCCACCCCAAGAACATCATGTGTACCAAGTTTAGTTGGAATTGCTCAAAAACTGTAGAAGTAGTTCGCTCTACAAGGTCTTTACATTAAAATTTGTTTCCTTTTCTTTTGCCAAAATGTGATTACCATGGCAACGCCTTGCCGTACATACACCAAAAACATGTTTTTTCACATTTGCACCTAAATGAAGAACATCTTGTGAACCAAACTTAGTAAGGAACCCTAAAAACTGTAGAGTAGTTACTCCACATTACATAGACAAACAACATGTTTGCAAAATGTTGGCTACCATGGCAACAACCTGCCAAAAATATTTTAAAAACACGTCCTGCACATAAGCACCTTAAGAACATCATGTGATCTAGTTTCGTTTAAATGGATAAAAAACGTACCTTTCAACCCTACGCTGATTCTGATATATTTTCCCCTTTCAAACTTTGGTGGCTGGGGTATGATTTTATTTTCACTTGCATACGGTTTGCAAAGCCAAAGATACGAAGGATTCATGGTGGGCGTTGGCGCCATGCAATATGAGGCCGTGTATCTATATCCTTATCATAGAGTATCCGCACAATAATGTGCACCATATATGCATACCACAGTAGAGGGATCTATACATGTATTACCAGGCGGTGTGATCTATTTGAACTTGTATAGTGAACGATTTGAAGAGTTCTCAAACTAAAACTTCTTGGAATATTTCATATCGGAATATGCAGAACAAGAATAGGTAAGTTTATAGAAAGTTGTTATGAATATATCAACTTATTTTGTATGTGATCAGGTGAGATGGAACTGGAACCACTCTATCGATCTCTATCATGTATATGTTGTTGAGGGAAGATATAAGTCCCGAGACGTCATTCAAACGTCAACATTTAATATGATAAGTATCGTACAATGAGGTGCAATATCATTATTATTCTCCAATATATGCAATAAAAAAACTTGTTTGCGGTTTAACTTTGCTCACTGTTGTGGTTGTGTTGTGCTTTTCAGGCCGTCTTAGCCTTGATTTATAAATGGGGTAAGCGGGGGGAGTGTGTGTTTGTCGCCAAGAGCAATTATGATCGATACCGAGACCACTGGTTTGAGTTGTGGGGGGGGGGGGGGGGGGGGGGGTGGGTGGGTTCGTCGGGGGAGGGGGGGGGGGGGGGAGGGAACCCAACGCACCCCCTGGCTACGGGCCTGCTTTTGGTACGAGACAAAGAAGACCACATTAGAGGATATGATGGTTTAAAGGGATCAGGCAACGATTTTGCCACGTGCAAAACATGGAAAGGCTAATAGTTATACTAAATGATGTGAATGTGAATGTCTCATGAAAAACAGTAGCAATTGGGTCTGGTCAATCCAGACAAAGTTACTACAACCCTTCTATAATAAATTTAGTCGTGAAAGAAAATCTATCGTGTAATATGAATAATATTCTAAAGATTTCTAAAGGACGTATTACAAAGGTTAATCCAAATATAGTCGTCTATCATCTGTGACCATAATGCCATTGTACATAATGTGTGCTCTCTAATTATATCTCACTCACTTGAAACTTAATACATGTATACATCTGTCGTGCTCTAGACAATTAAGTCAGTGTGGTTTTACAATTCTATGTCAACATTATCTTGCTCGAAACTGTGGCAAAATGCAATGGTGCATGTTAATTCACGGTATCAGATACAAAATTGCGATTTCAGCATAATATAAAACTCGTATATTAAAATAGAAATTGATTTCAGGAAGAAGTTATTGTTATCCCAAATGTATGTTAAATTGACAACAAATTAAAAAGAGCAAATGCGTGATTTTACTTTTCAAACGTATATGCAATTGCATATACAACGAGGTCTAGTGTTTATATTCTCCTGCCAGTGATTCACATACGGAATGACCAAGTACCATATTGATTATTGCACAAGTATGAAAGTGCGTATATATAGATTAACCCTTATTATCATTATGTTCCTATATTTTAACATATACAAGTCGTTACCCCAATGTAAGCATCAATATGGGTTCGACTTTGATTGACCAAATAGAGAAATATTCTGTCCTTTTTGCAACGATTAACTGAATAAATTAGTGTCAGGCACCATCAACAGCTGCAGTGGTGTAGCATGGTCGGACTTATTGGTGTGACTCCTTATGTATTTTTTTTGGTTTTTTGACAGATTTTCCAGTTATGTTTTCATTGTTTGTATCATATTAGTACACTGGCTTGTACGAAGAGGATACGAACATGACTATGAAATGAAAATGAATATATGAAGATATACTAGTGATATACTTGTACTCTGTAAAATATAAGGTATTATTAAAAGAATAGATCACGTTTTCACCAAATGTCATTCCCATGACAATGCCATGTCCGACATGTATACACAACAATCATATCTTGCACATCGTTTGTACCGAGTTTCTACAGAATCGCAACAAACTGTAGTCGAGTAATTTGCTCCACAATGAGTTTACAGTAAACAAAAATGTATTCTTATTTTGCAATATTAGGTTACCATGGCAACGCCTTGCCCGATATGCTCGACCAACATGTCTTGCACATTGGCCACCCCAAGAAAATCACGTGTACCAAGTTTAGTTGGAATTGCTCAAAAACTGTAGAAGTAGTTCGCTCTACAAGGTCATTACATTAAAATTGTTTTGCTTTTCTTTTGCCAAAATGTGATTACCATGGCAACGCATTGCCCTACATATACCAACAACATTTTTTTTCTTCTCATTTGCAACTAGAGGAAGAACATCTTGTGAACCAAACTTAGTAAGAAACCCTAAAAGCTGTAGAGTAGTTACTCCACATATACAAAAAAACATGTTTGCAAAATGTTGGTTACCATGGCAACATCCTGCCAAAAATATAAAAAACACGTCCTGCACATAAGCACCTTAAGAACATCATGTGATCTAGTTTCGTTTAAATGGCTAAAAAACCGTACCTTTCGACCCTACGCTGATTCTTATATATTTTTCACTTGCATACGGTTTGCAAAGCCAAAGATACAAAGGATTCATGGTGGGCGTTGGCGCCATGCAATATGAGGCCGTGTATCTACATACCTTATCATAGAGTATCCGCACAATAATGTGCACCACATATGCATACCACAGTACACTGATGTATACATGTATTACCAGGCGGTGTGATCTATTTGAACTTGTATATAGTGAACGATTTGAAGAGTTCTCAAACTAAAACTTCTTGGGATATTTCATATCGGAATATGCAGAACAAGTATAGGTAACTTTATAGAAAGTTGTTATGAATATATCAACTTATTTTGTATGTGATCAGGTGAGCTGGAACTGGAACCACTCTATCGATCTCTATCATGTATATGCTGTTGAGGGAAGATATAAGTCCCGAGACGTCATTCAAACGTCAACATTTAATATGATAAGTATCGTACAATGAGGTGCAATATCATTATTATTCTCCAATATATGCAATACAAAACTTGTTTGCGGTTTAACTCTGCTCACTGTTGTGGTTGTGTTGTGCTTTTCAGGCCGTCTTAGCCTTGATTTGTAAATGGGGTAAGCGGGGGGGAGTATGTGTTTGTCGCCAAGAGCAATTATGATCGATACCGAGACCACTGGTTTGAGTTGTGTAAGCAGGGGGGGGGGGGGGGGGGGGACCCAACGCACCCCCTGGCTACGGGCCTGCTTTTGGTACGAGACAAAGAAGACCACATTAGAGGATATGATGGTTTAAAGGGATCAGGCAACGATTTTGCCACGTGCAAAACCTGGAAAGGCTAATAGTTATACTAAGTGATGTGAATGTGAATGTTTCATGAAAAACAGTAGCAATTGGGTCTGGTCAATCCAGACAAAGTTACTACAACCCTTCTATAATACATTTAGTCGTGAAAGAAAATCTATCGTGTAATATGAATAATATTCTAACGATTTATAAAGGATGTATTACAAAGGTTAATCCAAATATAGTCGTCAATCATCTGTGACCATAATGCCATTGTACATAATGTGTGCTCTCTAATTATATCTCACTCACTTGAAACTTAATACATGTACATATGTCGTGCTATAGACAATAAAGTCAGTGTGGTTTTACATTTCTATGTCAACATTATCTTGCTCGAAACTGTATATAGCAAAATGCGATAACGCATGTTAAATTAATGGTAGCAGATAAACAAATTGCGATTTCAACTTTTTTTTAAACACATCAAAATGGCAAAAACCAGGTTCAAAGTGATTTTGACGTGAAATTATATTATAATGATCCAATGTCAATAATTTAATGATAAACTTTAACATTAGGAACAAGGTTGTTTGTTTCACATTGCTCGTAAACTGTTCAAGACGCACATTTAGTTGGAAAATCTTAATTGATTTCAAGAAGTAACTATATTACCCAAATGTATGTTAAAATTACAACATAACACAGCAATGAAATACGAAGGGTTAATTGATAAACATATTGGCAAAATGACCCTATAGAAATAGCAAATATTGCTATTCGGGTGTTGGAACCTCTCTATATTGAATCAATAATATACTTTGTATATTTAGATGAATCATAAGGTTAACTATCTCTTAATATAACTTCGATTACTGTAATATGCAATATAGGACATTGCCCTTTATAATGTTGTGATAACAATTCTCAAAAGGATACTATTATGCTCATCGAATCTTTATTTGCTTTGCTTTATAACCCTTTTTAATTTCCCATGGCTAATTTTCTGATCCCTTGAGTGAAATTAAGGTATTTCATGATCCCTTTTTCATATATTTCTAAACAGGATATATTGAGACCAATTTATTATTCATACACCAATATCATCGTAAGATCCATCTGAATGATAAGGACCAGTTATAGTAAAAGACAAATGTTTATCAATGTCAGATTTTATCACCTCATGACCATTAATGTGACTGCAATCAAAACGTGTCCCATAAGGCTTTTCAATTCAATTATAAATATTTCCATAGTTATAGAGGCGTGTGGAAGTCAAAACCCTTTTCATTCTTCTGTTTTCATAAGCCTATAACAACAAGGTACAAGAGAAGCGTGAAAGCTCCAATTGATATTTGTCAAATTTGAGAAAGTTCATAGATCAAATTAAGTGTCATTGTCCCTCATGTCTATGTGGTAAACTAAGATAACCCCTCTTAGGTCGTATTGCTATTTAAATAAATGACAATGAGGCTATATGACCTCATACATATTTAATTTCATACTCAATTAAAGGAGCCATTTGTAACATAAACATGTAACTTAAATGTGTTTTTTCTTTTTTCATTAAACGTTTTAAAGAAGAATGGCATATGATTTTACGCGACCTTTTTATTTTGTGAAAAATTAGTTGAAAACATAGTTGATTTTGATTAAAAACATAAATATAACTGTAAATATTATATATACTAAAGGAATTTAAACGTGTAAACATAAAAAGGGAACTAGAATGATATGATGAAGTTTATTGCAAAACGATAATTTCAAGGTAACAATTTGAAGACGGTATGTGACAATGTTACCGATGATCTGTCGGAATGCCATTAAACAGTCAAACAGAAGCACACAACAATGTAAATGGTATACATTACTCAAACACTGCACAAAATATTGACATATCTGCTTAATGAAAAACACACAATTTCCAAAGCTGTTGGGGTGGTAACTGCAGAAGTTTGCCTGGAAAGAATAACCGAATTTGTCCGATGACGCTTATCGGGATTTGTGATTGCATTTTAAGACCATCAACATATTACATCCTTCCATCAAACGTCAACTGATGATGTTGTGCAATCAAGGCTCTCGTTTGTGATGACACGAATTAATAATACAAAAATTGATGAGACGAAACGTGACAAATTAGGTATTTGGAACAACATTTGTTATCTTAATTTGTTAGCCCAATCAATGATTACGTAATGCTTCTTAAATTTGTTTAGTTTTGAAAATAATTTACTTTTGGTAAAACACACAATTCGCTGGCACAAAATGGATTGTAATGTATAATCCTTAGATATAATAACTTGCTTGCGATAGAAAAAGCTATATATTGTGTGTTTGTGTATGACAATATCCTCGATATCTTCAACTTGATAAAGATGCTAAAAAGCATAGTCAAAATTGTCTAGAATGATAATGTATAAGGACTACATGTATGTATATGAAATCTTTAGACGTAAAGAAATTACTGTGTCAACCCATGGGAAATCAAACAAAATAAATTAGATTGAGTATTTGCCATTGCTAGGGTGCAAGCTATAGCACGAATATAAAACTAAAACAAAAAAATTCAAAAGTTACACAGTTTAGAATTATTATCAACTTTGCACATATCTGTGAATGAAATGCCGACATGTTTCATTATTAAACTTCAATTACAAATCAATTAATCATGTTTATACTTCATAAACTGGCAAATCAAACAAAAAAAGTGCACTATACATAAAAGAAATGTTAAGCAACATGGCGCCCATAGCATTGTCCCATCAGCGCCTTATAATGTAACGCTGACACACCCACCATGGCCACTACCGGTACCCTAGCTATACTGCAAATCTATTTAACTATGCACACACACACATATTATCATACTGCATGCAACTATTATAAACCGACTGTGCCGCATGCATAATATAGATAGCTACACTTTACATAAACATCGACGCGGTGAGAACTCGGTTTTTGAGCGGGTGTTCCAGTTAAAATCACCAATAAAATGACATCTTTGAATATGAAGACGGTTAAAAGAAGGTAAGAAGTATATCATAGATAATGTATCTCAACAATAAAGGGTATAATAATCACTGGCAATGACTGTAAGCTGTTTTCTTTGTCATTTCCCATACCCTTTACTTGGGACAAGTTTAGAAAGTTCTTTTGCATTTTCATGACATGTGATTTTTAATTTCGATAGTTGTTTGCATTGTTTTGTATTTTGTGTTTTTAATTTCTTTATTTAACGAAGCACATTGACAAAATAAGAAGTATATGGCTGTTGATCACTCTGAACAAAATTAATTTAGATGAAAATATTGATGGTGATGAAATATATATCCCTGGATGTATAATACAACGACGTGATAGATATGGTTGCACTGATATGAATGATTTGAATGATATGAATGATTAAATGTTATGAATGATTTCATACAAAATATTAATTTTTACTTTAATTAATGAAGAGAAGAAACAATAAGCCCATATCTATAGTGGCGCATGGCATTCATGAATGTGCTAGTCAAATTCCACAGGTGTGAAAGGGTTTAACGGGTTACTGGTTATTTCATTTTTTTTTGTCCTGGACTTAAATTGTGTCAGTGCATGGTGAGAATTTGAGCCATTGGAAATTAAATCTTATTTTCCATATACGTACAGGACAAGTTCACGATCCTTGGTGTATGGAATTTAAATTCTCTTTTGAGAAACTGTATTAGTCACGGTAATCATATTTGTACATAAATGATTTACAAAGTGTTACATAATTTGAATAAACATCGCCTCGATGATATTTCGATAATACATTATATCTGTGAATTACGTTCGAGTTCTAATACACGAATCTGCCCAAACTAAGGTCAAAATTGTTGTCAATACATTTTGCAATAGAGGAATTTAATTTGATAATGAGTTGCCAAATTCAATTCTTGAAAATGGAATTCTTTTTGTGATGTAGACATATTGTCAAAATACACAACATTTTATTAGAACTCCAGTGGTTATTTTATACCTCGTTGTATTAGTATTACTAATATTAGCATTGAACAGGTTTTGGTTTTCCGATTTTTTCTTTCGTTCAAAAGAAGTCAGTGAAATGAGTTCGCGAATATCACTATGCATTTTCGCTCATTACTCGGCCATATAACATTTACATTACTCGATGGACATATCAGACCACAAACATTTTATCAAACATTCATCACTTTTTGCTCATGTCAACAATGTTACTAGATCCATTGATAATAGATGAAGATAATTCCAATAATATGGTTTATGAAATGGTAACTATTTATTTGATGCCTCTAACTCTCTGTTTAGTGTACATCATATATATATAGTACATTAAAGGGGCCCTGCAACCCAAATGCATGTTGACCTCTGTTCATCTGTATTAGTGTATACATTCAATATTTGTAAACGGTTTGACCCAAATATGTTTTGTATATTTTTAAACATTTTATCATTTATTTGACTTCATCTTGCTAAGCCCCACCTCCTAAAAAACCGTCCAGAGCAAATTCTATTGTTGACCTGCAGTGACATCATTTGTCAATCACTGGTCAGCTTGTGATTAGGTTAATCACAATAGCATCACACGGTTGAATAGAATACCAACTCACACAACTTCAATTACAATAGCTGTTGCTATGTCAGAAGAAAAGCACTGTCTAAGCTATTGCATGGAGGTATGCAGGGCATGCTTTTGTGTGGATGTTCTTTTTGTACTTTCATCTTTTGTTAATCTCATGGTAGCTGACCAGTGATTGACAAATGATGTCACTGCAGGTCAACAATAGAATTTGCTCTGGACGTTTTTTAGGAGGTGGGGCTTAGCAACATGAAGACAAATAAATGATAAAATGTTTAAAAATATACAAAACATATTTGGGTCAAACCGTTTACAAATATTGAATGTGTACACTAATACAGATGAACAGAGGTCAACATGCATTTGGGTTGCAGGGCCCCTTTAAAGAAAAAAAAAGTAAACCGGTTAAAAGATGAAAAACCTTGCAATAGTACATTAATTTTAAAGGATCGCCGCATAGTCGCTCTACGTTCAAGTGGCTCCACTTTATCAATCCTTACTCCACCATAGCTGCTGTTCAAAGATGCAAATTCCCACGTATAACCTAAAAAGATACTTATCATTATTCGTGTGATATTTTAGCCTCCTACTATAGCCTGAAGTGGGTCAGGGGAAATCTTTAATGAACCACCCTCCTGTAAAGCATTGATTATTTGTTACGCAATTAAAAATAATTTTGCAAAATGTTATTTGTGATTTTAGGCATTGTATAAAGTTGGTATTGTTCTTGTTGAAAATGGAAAGAACTTGAATAGTGTAATATTCATACGATCTTACAAGTTTATATATTTTATCATACTCAAACACCTAGTATTCTAGAAAATAACTTAACACTGGGACATGATAATATATACAGTTGTATAAGAATGCAAGAAATATCTATTACATGTTCTACTAAAAACGTATGGAAGAGTCGGTATTACTACATACCTAATACTATTGATTGGTGTAATATTATGTACATGTATTTTAATTTTGTTATAAGGGCTAGTTTAACCAGCATAATATGCTATGTTCTAGTCCCTTTTACCAATTTATGAGTTGTTAAATATTGTAAATATAAGATATTGTATAATTGGTAAATGAATAAATACATTCAAAATTCAAATTCAATTCAGAGTAAAAACCAAATACCAACAAAAATCAATACTACATGTATATAATTATAATAATTGCCATTATGTTTGCTGTACGTAGGAAATTCACCACACTCCTTACTAGAATATTGTGAAGTGTAACATCATACTTATAGAACCAGAGGGAAAGAAAACTTTATGTTACATTTGCCGATATGTAGGACAACTCAAGGGACATTCTCAATTTCTTTTGTTGGGTGGAACAGTTTGCCTCAGGAGATTAAAGAAGAAAAAAAAAAAAGATATTCATTTCGTAAGGCCCTCACAATGTATTTGATAAATAATTTTGGATGTTTGGTTAGAAATCCATTTTGGTTGAATGTATACAATGTACATGTATACCTCATTAATTAATATGATTCTGTTATATTGAAATTATTTTATACTGAAGTTATTTTATACTGTCATTTGTATTATAATGTATACTAAACAATAGAGAGGACCGATCTCGACTAGCACTTGTGCTAACTTTCGGTTCTCTTTTAGCAGCAACTTGATTTTTGATCTATAAAATGTTTGTTATGTATAGATAACGTCTGACATTGTTATTTCTACTTTCATACGAACATGTTTTTATATTATGTAAGCATTAATTAAGTAAACCAATCTATTGTAGTACGTATTTAATAGTTTTGTTAAGTACTTACAGTAATTATTTGTGATAATTTTGTCTTACATGTATATTTATTTTGTGTTGTTCAAACTTCAAACTTCAAGATACATAAAACGAGCAGTTTGCATAACATACAAATCACAAAATTTCAACAACTTAAGTATTTTAAATAATTGTTCTGTATGTGCACGAGGTTTGGAATTTTTAATAATTCTTATTGCATATTTTTGAAGAGTTATAAGTCTATTTAAGTGTGACATTGCACAATTACCCAAAATTATGTTACAGTAAGATGTGGCAAGGTCATAGTTTGATATAATTTAACAAGAATATTAAGAGGTAAAATGTCCTTAAGTATTTTATTGCACCTATTCCATGTCTTACTTTTATATGTTCCTTCCATGAAAGATTATCATCTATTACTATACCTAAAACATTTTTTTATTTGTCAAGAGGAATCTTATACATATATTTACATCATTTTCTACAATAATCTTATTTTTAAATTTAAAAAGCAAACCACATGTTTGATCAACATTAAATTTTAAGCTTATTAACAAGGAACCAATTACTGACTGAGCGAATGAGCGAAGTCGGTTATTAAATTAAACACAGATTTAACATCATTACTGGGTAAAAAGATATTGCTATCATCTGCAAAAACAATAGTTTGAAGAATGGCGCTAGCATGTTGTAAATCATTCGCATACAAAATAAATAATAAGGGCCCTAATACAGAACCCTGGGGTACACCAATATTTACATCACGATAACTAGACGATTCATTTCCAATAGACACATATTGCACTCGATTACATAAATAGCTTCGAAACCAATTTAGGGCAATGCCTCTTATACAGTATAACCATAAAATTCCATTTTCTTAATTAATATACTATGATCAATGCAATCAAAAGCCTTTGACAAGTCTAAAAACAATCCAAGTAATATGTTCATATTTTCAAAAGCTTCTGATATTGTATTTGTAAATTCCATCAGAGCCATGTAAGAGAATGCCCTTGTCTAAGACCAAGTTGTTTCATATATAAAATATCTTTCTTTATTAAATAATCCATCAATTGTTTATAAATCAATTTTTCAAATATTTTAGAAAACACACATAACAGGGAAATTGGTCTATAGTTAATTACCTTTGATACCCCCCTTATGAAAAAGAATACAAATTTTCATGGCATCATATTCAAAATGGCTGATACGATAAACAAAATGGAAGTTTTGCTCATGCTCTGTTCTATTTTTTTTTCTTTTTGTATGAATCTATTTTTCTAATTGCAGTTTTCTGTTTTGTTTGTACTGTAGGATGCACGTGGCTGAAAGCTATTCAGCAATGAATCGGTCAATTCTGGTGCTGCTGGCTGTCGCCACCATGTTTGTATGCGTTACAGGGAGCTGCCGGGAAGAGGGCTGCACGAGAACAGGCGATTTTTGTGGGGAAAAGGGGTTACTCTACGTATGCCTCCCATGCGATGACCATCCTGAATGCCCAGGTACAGTCTGCACGTAGTTCCCAATGTGGACCAGTTTCCACTGGTTTCTGTTACATGTACAACAAATAATGATAAAAACAACTTTTGAAAGGAAATTGTCGGATGAATTCAGATATCCAGTTGAACACTCAATTCCTTCGACAATACATCTCATTTTCTGCGGTTGTCAAATGTTATTATCGCTGACTGTTTTTTGAAGATTACATAATATAGCTTACATAATGTGTACAAAAATACAAAAATTGTAAAATGCAGAAAAATATGATTTTTAACCAAACTAAAAAGAAAAGGAATGGTATACATCCTGATAAAATTATATTTTCTATTTTAATTCTCATAATTGTAAGCTAGCTTCCCAATGATTTATATGACAGGATGTCTGTTAGGGTACTTTTGCACATGCCAACAAAGTTAGTATAGATCCCTTTAATTATAAGAACTGGAAATTAAGTAACAAAGAACCACTCCACAACATTCAAGTTGCTCTGTGACCTTTGACCTTTACTTCATGACCCCAATGTAATTATCTTCTCTATACCTACAAAGGTTTATGCTTATCCGACCTGTGAATATTGGGACATCTATATATGTGCTCCCCTCTTCATGCTTTCTCCTATACCTCCATGCTAATACAATTACTGCGGGTTAGTTATTTTGGTAACTACTAATTGACAGGCCAAAAGAAGTACTTTTGATTTGATGTCAATTAAATTCCATTCAAACTGATAAAGCCTCGTATGAATTAAAATGTATATAATATCTAACTAACATTATAACCCACATTACAAATAAATTATACATTTACATTGTTTTGGTGTTGTTTCATTTTGACATGCTCTGATCTAATTAGCCTTTCTTTTTTGTTTCTTTGTAAAATGTACAGACTCTTCCGACAGTACCACGACGACCGAGTCACCACCTGCACCTACCAAGCCAACATTAACCGGTAAGCAAATTAATCCTAATGATTTATTCATAAGCAGCAATGTAGGTCAAGGGCTACTCATGAATATTCATAACTAGGGTTTGGGTGAGTTTGAGGGTTATAATTACAATGAGACCATACTGACCATCGTCAGCTTATACATGGCCTATTGGTCACGCTGTCACATAACTCACATAATTATGTCATGATTTGACAAAATGTTTTACCAGCCTCTTTATTTTTAATATATTTATATAGTATACAAGTTTACAACGGTTTTGATAAAATGTGTTTAATTCGTAAGAACGGATTGAAATGTGAATGCCCATTTAAGCAAAATAAAGAGTAATATGACTTAAACACAATCTCAAGTTCAATAACTACAAAAAAAACTTTTTCTTTCTCCACTCATACATTGATAGTTTGTGTTATATACTGTTCAATATGTTATTTGATGTTTGTATATTTTGCATACTTTGAAATACCAGGGGCGGATGTAGCTTTTTGCTAAGGGGGGGGGGGGGGGGGGTTACCCAATAACGATGCGATTTTTTTGCTATTTTGACCACCCGTAAGTGATTTTTTTTCACTATTGTATCACTTTCGTCCACTGAAACATTTTCACTTGGCAGCCCAAGGGGGGGGGGGGGGGGTTAAACCCCCTAAACCCCCCCCCCCTCCCCCCGTAGATCCGCGCCTGAATACTTTGCTGCTTTTAAACGAATTGTGCAAAGAAGTACATATCAAATCAAATCAATCAATGATAACTGATCTGAAGAACGCATTCGATTCAAAACACCAGGGGCCCCGTTGCAGAAAGAGATACAATCGATTGTAAGTTGCAATTAATTGTAAGTCAGATCACGTGTTCTGAATGCGCAAATCTGATTTGTTGAAACTCGCAGCCGTTCAGACTTACAATTAGTTGTAAATTACAATCGATTGTATTTCTTTTTGCATGCAACGGAGTCATGGTCAGAACCAGAATGATATACATTCCGGTAGGTTCACTACAATATTAATGTGGTGTACCACATGATTGTTCAATCGGGTTAGAGTAGTAGCAAAGATGGTAGAGCGCCGTAGGCGCAAGATAGCTCACTCTGCGGAAAATACGTGCTGTGGAGTGAAGTACCTTTCAGGTACCGCACTGGGCCGAAACGGCCGCCATGTTGGTGAGCAAGATAACCCCCTCGCGCGTACGTACGTACGTGCCGCGTGCATTATCCTATTGTAAATACCGCGTAGCGCTGTCGTTTGAAAAAGAAATAGATTATGTGCATGCAGTTTCTTTTCTGAGTTACCTTTCTTTGACTTTTGGGAATTTTAAGAAAGAGAGATCAGGCCTCTTGCTTTGACGATTTGTACAATTTATTGCTGAGCAATGGGCAGATGAACGAGACTTCGACGCCATAGTAGCGTGTGCAATACAACATTAGTCGTGTACTTCCGGGTTCGGACTTGCTCACTAACATGGCGGCGGTCGGAGCCCCATTGCGTACATCACGAATTTACGAGAGTAATCCATCTTGCGCCTACGGCGCTCTACCATCTTTGGTAGTAGTATGCACTCGTTATCTACGGATACGATGTGTGTGGTGTTATTGTGCGATGCCCTGATCTAATTAACCAGGTGCCATTATTATTTCGTTCTAGTTCCTGCCTCTACCACCCCGACACCGCCAGAAACCAACGGGACCCCCGTGACTGAATCAGGATCATCGCAAACGATCCCAAATCTTCCTATCATAATGGTAATCTCAATCATCTCCTCCGTCGTGATTATGAGTCGCTAAAAGACGCCGTATTAATGTCGCCACGTTTGGACTAAAGCATTTCGGACAAATTAGTCTAATCATAAAGGTGCAAAATTTATGTAATTAAATGGTAGTGCCTTTCTTGGCTTGTTGTTTGAGAAAAACAGGAAAGGTGGTATTACGGGCCCTCACAGTACAGCCCTCTGCTCAAAGCTCTCACGTGCTGCTCTGTACAAAGGTGTACAAAGGGCTTCCACAATTCTTATAATAATAATAATAATATGACGAATTTATATAGCGCTTAATTCAAACAAGCCTCTAAGCGTATCACATTCTTCCAGTACGATGTGCCTTACCATTTTTACAATGCATATCTTCCAATGTCACAGCCTTTATAGTGTACATTATATTTTCATGTGAATCGAAAGAATTGTTCATTTTGGTGTGTCGCGATCTGCATTAATTTTGTCCGAAATCAAATCAAATCATAATCAGAACAGTGATTTTCAGTCATAAAACTATAATCATGCACCATTAGAGCTTTTAGTCTTTAGTCCTCTTTTATTTCGTCTTGCTACATTTCAATTATACATGTATAGTGTAGACTGTAGACTAATATAGGTATGTTTAATTTCATTAATTCGGCTTTCGTCTATAGATACCATCTTCTAATTAGCCTATTATTGTTACAAACAAATCATTCAAGAGTATGGATGGGGGGGGGGGGGGGGGCATAAAATATAGAGGTATTTTAAAGGTATTTGATTTGTATACTTATAATATACAGTATGTATATTATGTATAAGTTGAAAGAACCTGTAAGTTTAACTTATATAAACTTCTCATAATATATTAGCGATATACATTTATATAATATTAATTTGCCTGGTATCGGAGTTACGATGATGAAATAATAGGTGGACTAGTAATTATTTTCCACCACTTATAAATGGTGTGTGGTGGACTTATTGAACTATAAATTGTTCTTTTTTTATGGTGATGAAATGGTACAGAAGCCTTTGGTAATACGTGTACACGCAATCATGAGGAATTCTGTTTTGGGTTTAATTTCGCGGCCGTTCACATCTCAAGTTTACTTAATTTGTTCAATTTGTTTCAATTTTATTTATTTCAACCAAATATCAAAATACATACATTTTAATACAAGAAAGTCAACAATGGTTGGGGTGCCCCTTGAAAGCATAGCTTGTAAGCGGGGCAGCTTAAAAACATAATAAATGAATTAACTAAATACAATTTACAAATAATTTCAAATTGAGCATAAGGCAAACAACTGATACATCGCCTCCACACCTTAATAGAAAAAACAGATTAGGGTTTGAAAGAAAACAGAAGATAAAGAAAGGAGTAAAGGGGTCAAGGAGTAGTCGAATGAAATATGAGTAATATGAGTGGAACACAAGTGCACGACAATATCCAAGATTAGCTGATTAAGTGATTAATGTTTATGTTAGGTTTTAAATAGTTTTACATGATATTCTCATCAGAGGTCAACCTAACCCTAACCCTAGGCTTCATGCACTTTTTGTTGACCCCACATTCTCATAAGTTGTACCCTTTGTGTTTGTCATTGTTTATGTCTACTTATTTTCTATGGTTTTATTATGTTAATGTATTTTTATATATATTCTGTACATTGTGATTTATGTTTTCATGAAGAATGGAATAAACTGAAATTTAAATTAGGAAGCAATTTTTGATTTGTGCATTCCAATTCATACATTCATCCATAATGACTCCAAGAAAAGATATAGTAGGAACCCTTTCTATAACATTTGCTTCAATGTGAATGTCAATAGTATAAGCAACCCTCCTGTTCTTATTATATATTTTGTTTTCTTAAAGTTTAGGCTTATCTTATTGCTTTGAAACCATACGATTAACTTTTGTATTTCAAAATCAACATTTTTTAATTACTAAAACAAATTATAATTCTCCATGCACGCATTTGAGAGTTTAGTTTGATATATTCTGTAATATATAATTTTGCTTTATGTGTATACTTTTTCATATTTTTGGAAATAAGTTAAATTAAATCAAATTAATAAAGCAAATAATTGATCTTGTAGTAACTGACATGAAGAAAACATTCCTCCATTATACAGACCACTTTATTTTAATACAACTTTGTGGTTTAAATGGTTTGAAGTGCATTGATGTCGTTTTAAATGGTTGGAAATTAATTGATGTTTAGAAATACAGCATCATGTATGTGTTAATGGCGTGTCATCAATTGTGCATAATCATGAAAATGTAGCATGTGGCTTACCACACGGTTCGCTACTTCGATCGACCAGTGTTAATTTCACAATACATTCTTCTACATAATGTATTCTGGTCTGTAAATGTATAGATATTGTAGAGACTGTGTTAAGTTGTATTATTTCTGTCTAATTTCATTGTTGAAAGGAAAATTTTGTCAGGACCTCTATAAAAAAACAAAAAACATCTGATATCTGAATATCAATAACAAACATGTTTATAATGATCACATGATATTGTATACTGTATCTTTTATAAAGACTGTTTGGTTCAGGGTAGCATAATGCTAAAGTGATCCATTAACTCTTACAAAATTCAGCCAAAATCACTCGGAGATTTTACAGTTCCCCTGTACTACAACAGTGTCGTTTGGTGTATGGTAACATAAGAATACAATATTTTATTTTTCCAATATGTTTCCTTAATTTATGGACATATTTATAGTTGAATAGAAAGCGCCTCAGAAACGGCATTCGTTTAAACTGAAAATCAGGGGTTTTTATAAAAAATCTTATACGTATTTCACACTTTTCACTCGGTAAACAGTGTTCTTTCCCCGTGAAACCATGACACATCATTCAGAACATACCAATTATATTGTTATGTGACTGAAATTTTTTGGAAAACCTTATGAAGTTTATAATGGATCACTTAAGTTGTTCTGATCGGAAGCATCATATAAATACACATTATGTAAATAACTATAGCCATTGATTTAGCTGTACATTCGATTTATATAACGCTATGATTTAACCATGTATGATGATAACTACTGACATTGTGTTAAAAGTTGCCTGTACGTATTGTGTTATCTGCATTAAACTTGCTTAATTTGCCTAAAGTTACAGATTGCATCAAATGCGTTTACATTGTTGGGAAGTATGTGTGTAAATATGAGCTTGATGTGTGATTGTTAGCATGTGAGGATGTGTGTTTGTTTTTGTGTGTGTGTGTGTGTGTGTGTGTGTGTGTGTGTGTGTGTGTGTGTGTGTGCGTGTGCGTGTGGGTGTGTGTGTGTGTATGTGTGTGCGTGTGTGTGTGTGCGTGTGTGCGTGTGTGTGTGTGTGTGTGTGTGTGTGTGTGTGTGTGTGTGTGTGTGTACGTGTGTGTGTGTGTGTGTGTGTGTGTGTGTGTGTGTGTGTGTGTGTGTGTGTGTGTGTGTGTGTGTGTGTGTGTGTGTGTGTGTGTGTGTGCGTGTGTGCACGTGTGCGTGAGTGTATGTGTGTGTATGTGTGTCTGCGTGTGTGTGTTGTGTTTGTATGTTTGTGTGTATGTGCAGATATCCACTGAGTGAGTAGTTTGGGAGTACCTAGTAGGACTGAGAGGGAGGATAGGGGTTGTGGGTAAGAATATGGTCATAGTGTTTATCTGTATTTGTTTACGAAATTAATAGCTTTTATAAGTATGCAAATATGTCTGTATATTTTCATTGAATTATTTGTATAATATCAACAACCACATCTAAGTACGAGCTTTCATCTAATTGTTTTGATGTTTCAATATCAATGGGTATATACATCGGATTAAAAACGAATAAATACATGGGAAACTATTAAAACAATAAAACAATAAAACATAACAAATAAGGCTAGTCCAACTGATCCAAAGAACCGAAATAACTACATGTATTACATTTTTAATGAGTTGCTGTTCTTCTCGAAATACTGAGAAAAGAGAATTAGGCAAAACAGGTTCCCTGAGATCCAACGCAAGTTGCCTTCAACTATCATGTATTAGTGTATACATCAACTATTTGTTAACTATTTGACCTACATATGTTTTGTATATTCTAAACATTTTAGCAATTATTTGCTTCATTGTATTATGGCCAACCTCTAAAGAGGAACCTCTCCAGAGTAACAAATCCCCCAGAGACATATGAAAATATGAACAATAAAGGTTGAATGCAACTTCTCCCCAGGTGAGGGCTTGCTCGCAATAGCATCACAAGGTGACAGGTGATGTCACATTTTTTTTTTTTAGAGATGGGGCAAAGAGTACCGAAGTGTGACGTCAGAGCTATCATTGCCATGAGTGATGTTCTAAACAATGTCAGGCAAGTCATGAATTGGTGATCTAGCGGTTGCTAAGAAGGCAATCGTCCGGCTCCGACCCACTACTTAATGCCAGTATGAAAGGAAAAGCATGTGACGTCACTACTTCGGTACTCTATAGCAGGCTGAGAAAATAATTGCTAAAATGTTCAAAAATATACAAAAACATATGTAGGTCAAATATTTCATTTATTAAGCATTTATTCCTATTCAAATTCAAATTAAAAATACATGATTTCAAAGATTCATATACAGTTAAAAAAAAAAAAAAAACATTAAGCATGCTACAACTCGCATACAAAAATAACACACACATAGAAGAAAAGAAATGAAAGCAAGATTTACAATATGATACCATTCAAGAAATTTGATAATAAACAAATTATCAATTAATAATTTCGGAACGCGGGGGGTGCACATTAAAAAGCCATACAGAGGTTTGATACGTTTCGTGCACACCAGATTATTTAGTTTTTTCATAAGTAATAACTTTTAAAGTATAGCAAATCAGATGTCTTTATAAAATAATCATAAAATAATGCCTAAACAATAACTATTAAACCTATTAAAGGGGTAGTTTAGTTTTGGTAGAGAGGCGCTGCACATCACAATTTTTTTGTGAGGTAATGAAAAACTGAGTGTCGAATTTGTTAGAACATGCAATTTTAATGGCAGAATAAACTTTATTTGGTCAAAATCGACCCAGAAACGGCTGAAATATCAATAAATACATCTGATCTTATATTTATTTGGGGCCCAAATAATTAGATGATATTTTGAAAAAAATTAAAAAATGCTTGCACTTTTTCAAAAATTTTCAAAAGCGTTTTTAAATAGTTGTTGATGATCTCTCTATTTAATCATTGTATCAATAAAACATAACATGCATACTTGAGTATGAAAAATGGTGTGAAACCATGCTTTTTAAAAGCGCCCTCTTGTGTTTTAATGGCTCTTTTTGAATGATAACAGGCTTTTTACTTAGTCGTTGTAATTTTGTATACCTTTCGAGCATGATGGAGTATAAATATTAGTTTATACTGTTACTGTGCAGGTTTTGGCTACTAAAGTTTAGCCTTACCAAACTAAACTACCCCTTTAAAACAAAGAACAACCATTGAGGTTCTATAAGAGGTGAAATATAAACTAATGCGTAATAGATGAAGACAACCTTTAAAGCTCTACAGACAAGAAAACAACCTCAAAATTGTGTTTTACTGTATCTAAGGTAGATTTTCATGAAGATTACTAATAAAAAAAACATATTTCCTCGTGGGAAAACCCGGTAAAAAAAAAAAATCAACTTGTAAATTCACTTTAGGAACCCCGTATATTTAAACTATAAACCTGAATCAAAGGCCGGGATTTCACTATACCTTTAACATTCAGTGGCCTAACAGCCCATCCTTTTCGTCTCGCACTTAACCTCTGTGGGAGGGGCAACATCCCCCCCCCTCCCCCCCCCCCCCCCCCACACACACGCACACTTTGAAACCTGTTGACGCCCTTGGTTTCTTCTTGTATAGAAGGTGCAAACATGCCCCCTATTATCAAATTATGTCACTCACATTAAGATAAAACGAATAAAAATAATGACGATTGTTGATGACTCATATGTACAACAGGCAAAACAGATATTTACGGATAACGTGCGTCGAAGATATTTCAATCGACATTGACATCTAAACCATTCTTGAACAAAATAGCTAATTATCTTTTAACATGTTAAACGGTCCCCAAGCCGGAAATGTTGTTCCGTTTTTTTGCGATAGCCCCACTTCTAAATAGGTTTAGACTTAATTTCTTCATCTTTGATAATAACACAAATTAGAAATAACCGCTCCTTGTCCCAATTTATATCTTGATCAGTCCATGTAATGTCCACGGGCATCTGTCTGTGCCAAGTATTAATATGGCATTCGCTATGCTACCACGGTAAACGGCCTGAATTGTATAAAGCGACTGGTTACATAGACTATATTCATGGTAGGTGTTTTTTTTCACACAGACATCAGATATTTGTCGAAAATATAAACCCCTCAATACAAGTTTGAGCGTTCATTTCTCTCATCTTATTGTAATATCCAACATGAAATTGGTATCATTGTAAAGCCTAATTATTCCTCTTTACACTGATGCCCATTTGTATTGGTTGTGTAATTATGGAATGTGCATCACAACTTGAATATGTGTAATTATGGAATGTGCATCACACTTGAATATAATGGCCAGTCAAAAGTGAATGTTGGAAAATGCATTGCTACCGTCATCGTCGACGGAGCAAATTATGTAAATGTACAAAATCGATAATGGTGATTATTCTCCTTGCTCTGTCTATGCTGGCGACATATTAATGTACATGTTATGTGCATGACTATGCAACACTTGCCAAATAATTTGAAGTGAATGTGCAATAAATGCTCTATTGATAACAATGGCATGATTATAACATATAACTATTAAGTAACCTTATATTATTATAGAGATCACTGTTTTGGTTATAGTTGTAGTATAAATTTTATGAAGAAATTACGAAGCAATATTTTGTATAATTAGTTAAACTAGTGGTAGTATAAGTAAAAGAATTATATTAAAAGTATATTCTAGTATTTGTATCTAAATCCCCACAAAAACACACGCATATTCTTTTGCAAATGCGTTTATAATCCTATGCAAGCAAGTGATCATCCACGAACGGGTACAGTATATTAACATATTGGTTGTTTATTAACTATGAAAGGTCCAACATGGTATTACACTGCACACAATATTGCATGAATGACTACGTGGGTGTATTACGAGCGACATTATATTGACATATATAGGCAATGCATGTACTGAATGATATCAACCAATGCCAATGCCAATGCATTCGTAGATTATGGTGACGAAAACAAATCAACGACAAAAAGTGGCAGTCATGTAATGTTCAGACACACAAAGATATACTCTGGAATACAGACAAGTTACATATTCACAAATGGAGAACTCAACATAACTAAATTTGGATTCTAGGAGAAAGATGTTTTGTCTTGGTTAACTTCATTTTCTTATGCATAATTCATACAAATTATTAAATTATTGTTCAATGGCGATTTTTATGTTCATGAAGACACTAACTCAAATAGTAATGTGTAGCTTCATGATCATTACATCGATCAAAAAGGGGCGATACTGGCAATGGCGATTTTTATGTTCATGAAGACACTAACTCAAATAGTAATGTAGCTTCATGATCATTACATCGATCAAAAAGGGGCGATACGGGCAATGGCGATTTTTATGTTCATGAAGACACTAACTCAAATAGTAATGTGTAGCTTCATGATCATTACATCGAGCAAAAAGGGGCGATACTGGCAATGGCGATTTTTATGTTCATGAAGACACTAACTCAAATAGTAATGTGTAGCTTCATGATCATTACATCGATCAAAAAGGGGCGATACTGGCAATGGCGATTTTTATGTTCATGAAGACACTAACTCAAATAGTAATGTGTAGCTTCATGATCATTACATCGATCAAAAAGGGGCGATACTGGCAATGGCGATTTTTATGTTCATGAAGACACTAACTCAAATAGTAATGTGTAGCTTCATGATCATTACATCGATCAAAAAGGGGCGATACTGGCAATGGCGATTTTTATGTTCATGAAGACACTAACTCAAATAGTAATGTGTAGCTTCATGATCATTACATCGATCAAAAAGGGGCGATACTGGCAATGGCGATTTTTATGTTCATGAAGACACTAACTCAAATAGTAATGTGTAGCTTCATGATCATTACATCGATCAAAAAGGGGCGATACGGGCGATAATAACGCCACTGACAATCATAAACATGACACAAAATGCTACACCGATCGGGATTATAATATACATGTAGAACACACTATACAAAATATTTTATATACTCGACATATAAGAGTCAAAAGAGTACATTTTCGTATCCCCTTATCTTCCAACGAAGGGTTGGTCGGTTCAGAGTACATTTTGTATTGACAAAAGGAATTCATACTCTGATATTAATTGTCGTGTCAGTTTGTGTTGTATAGCATGCACCGGGGCGCGACGCTCGCGAATAATAATCTAATGTTTGTTCTTGCACACCATCCTTTTTTGGTGAATGTCGCTATTGTTCACCCTCAAAAATATGTAACCATCGCACTAAATGGTAAAGTGCAAAACTGCATGATATGATGTGTATACAGTGTATTTTGTACCATGATCGTTCCATCATTTTGACCAGGATCAAATGGTAATGTTGATGATGACTATATGTTTCGCGTAAAAGGTGTACTAATGTACTATACTGCTACAGCTGCTGCCGTTGGCGATGATTTAACATAATGCATGTATTAAAAAATATATATATATCCAAGGGAAAGATTTGTTTTTGAAGGCAAAATAGCAAGGGGAACTGTAAGAATAAGGAAAATATTTGCTCAGCAAGTAAACCACCAGAACAATAATATACTGCACAACATGCATAACGAAATCGTAAGTTGTTGGTTGTATTAATTTTAACGACGGTGATGTTCATTTCAAAATAGATATTCACTACAAAGATAATTTACATACAAGTTTGGAAAACACATATAATTATACAAAATGATCAATAACCAATCAATACGAGTGAAAATCTAAACGAAAACAAAAATACGGTATATATATACAGTTATATAAAACGTTAAAGGGATAGTTGAGTATTGGTCAAACTTAACTTTAGTAACCAAAACCTGCACCATTACGGTACAAAGTAATAGTTATAACTTCACCATGCTCGAAAAGTATACACAATTACAAACGACTAAGTAAAACCCCTGTTATCATTCAAAAAGAGCCGTTATAACTCAAGAGGGCGCTATTTAAAAAAAATCACTGGTTTTAGCCATTTTTCATACAAACTTGTGCATTTAATGTTTTGTTCAAATAATGATTCAATAGAGATATCATCAACGACTTTTTAAAAACATATTCAGATTTTTTTCCAAGTAGTCTTTAAGCATTTTTAATTTTTTTCTAAAAAGTCTAAATATCCCCCGGTGATTACCGGTGAAGAATCTTTTGAATACAAATATATGGATATTTCAGCCGTTTCTGAACCGATTTTGATCAAATAAAGTTTATTCTGTCATTAAAATTGTATGTTCTTTCAAATTTGACAGTCAGTTTTTCATTATCTCACAAAAAAATATCGGGGGGCACTTCGGGAAATACCAATACTCAACGGTACCTTTAAAAGGTATGAATCAATTTCAATTATACCACGGTGTGATTGTGGCAGATGTGATCTGGGTGTGATCTACATGAATGCATGAGGCGCCCGTGTACACATAGGGGAAGAATTAAAGCATGTAAACTGTATGTTGCAAACATTACATATCATACATAGGAGTCGCGCAGAATGTGTTGAAAGGGATTTAGTAACATTTAGTAACATTTAGTTACATTTAGTAACATTTAGTAACATTTAACAGCATTTAGTAACATTTAAGTAACATTTAGTAACATTTAGTAACAGTTATTAACATTGTCCTAATTCGCAAAACTTTTTAATTTAGTGGTTCTCTCATGCCTGTATTATTGTATTCGTATTACCAATAGAAAAATGGAACAGGTTTAGGTTTTTCGAATGTCTCTTTCTTTAAAACATTTTTGACAATTTAAGTGTTCGCATGTTTAATTATCCACTAGAAAGGTATAACCTTGTACAAAGTTAGTGCAATAGCGAATATCCCTTTGAATTTTCGTTCATTACTCGGCCATACATTACATTTATTTAACGTGAAATTTTCAAACATTATCTGAGTGGAAATATCAGGTCATAAAAATACACATTTTATCAACCATCCATCACTTTCTGCACATATTATTAACAAAGTTACTAGATCCCTTTAATGCATTGCATGATGAGTAATGTATTTATAAGCTCAATCTCATCATCATTATCTTATTTTACATAATACCAACCTTTTTCGAATTTTCTTTTTCATCATCCTCATATCTTACCTTATCTTTTAGTATGATTATTATTATCAAACATATCGGGGTGGATTCTCTCAAGCCTAACTGAACCGAGAACAAGACCAAGACCGACACCAAACCGACACATGTGGGGATGTTCGGCGTGTGAAATACCCTTGTCACACCGACAAGACCGAACACAAACCGAAACCCTACCGACTAATTCGGGAGTATTAATTTGAACTGATGTCGATTTTGTATCGACTGAACGTATTATGCTCAAAGTAGTGTCGGTCTGATTTCCGCGCCCGAATTCAGCGTACATTCGGCACTGAGACACACCACCAGATCGAACCCAGACCGACACCAGACGAAACCCAAACATGACAAATAAACACCGAACCTATTAATCTATTAACTGAATAATCCCTTTAAACACGATACCGTGGATGGGCTCGAACCTTACAAACATTAATAATATTACATGTATAGGCCGCTGCTGGCGCCCTTAAAACTTTTACTCGGAGTTGTATGTCGTTCATTCGATTCTCAATAGTAGTTACGTGATCTGAATTGTTGTAAAACAACCAAACAGAGATTAAAATAATCTTTTAAAATAAAAACATATTTGTCCAACTAAACGGAAAACTATTTCGGTTTCACAATTTTCAAAATGTTAAAAGAATTAATCATTAAACATCTAAATATCAACATAATGTAACATTATCCTGAAATACCACTCAGTCATGCAAATGAAGACTCATGCAAAATAAATACGTACTAAATCATACTCCTACTTAGTATTGATATTGTTTTGCTTAGGCCTATGTATAACTTCGTAATTCCCCATGAGAAAGAAACCAATAAATTAATGCTTTGTTTTTGTTTAAGAGTGAATGATAAGTGAGAGAAAGTGGTTCATAGAAAACTACATGAAAACAAAAACAGAATAAAAGTGGAGTGTAGGAGAATAATAACGAAGTAGGTAGAGGATACATAGAAAAAGTTATGTCGGTTTTTTAAATATAATTTCCTCATGGAAATAATACTTTCATAATATAGAGGCTAATATATTACAGCCTAATAAAGACAAAAACAACAACAACAGATATATCATGCAGACACATATTACATGAAAACATCCTATTGTGTTTTTTGTCAATGAAAACACTACAATTGACAGTTTTATTGTTATTGATTGTAATTGTTTTATTCCAAGCACATATAACTTGTGAGGAGTTGTGTATGTCCTGCTTTTCTCCAGTTCGAACGGTTATATTCGTTGAAATTGCGACAGTGGTTTCTTTATGTTTAGCATCTGTTATTATTGTTTCTTTTGAGCCCACATTATGGATGGCATATGATAAAACCATTACGTACCTTCAATACAGAATGCTACTTTTCTGCGTCACTATTACAATCCCGATAGGCCAATATAATATATAGTTTCTGCTTAAAGAGATTGAAGAGCCTTGTTTCAAACCTTGATATAACTTGACCTCACCTCCCCTCTCAAGAAATCGACAATCAATATGAAACAAGCTCATGGAAATTCGCCGTGACAAGATTACTGTCGTTACACAAAATAACTAATCGTTTTTGTTAATCCTTTAATGGCGGATTTGTTACGCTAGGTTTCATTTGGACCTATTTTGAGCGCAGAACCCCAGACACCAAGGGGCCTTGAGTATTTTTTTTTTTAGATAAGTGCGCTTTATAAATATTTATATTATTATTATTATTATTATACATGTTTTGGGGAAATATTAAAAAAAAAAAAAAAAAAATCCTTCTGATTATTGACAATGCTTTGATGGAAGATCCTTGTTTCGCGAGTTAACCATTTAGGCTGTAAAGCCGTCTAAAATATATAGATACATGTAGATTGCATTGCAAATATAATGGTTTCATGCCTTAGCAGCAGTAAACTGTGAAAGTCCACGGGAGATGGTGATGTGCTATGTTAGCATGGTTAGGGCGTGAAATAAATTTGTACCCATCAACTATGAATTCGGTATAAAACACGTTAATTTATCCATTGATTTGCATAACATTTTCTTGGCGTTTACAGTTAATTTGATTAACTCGCCACTTCATCGTAATGAATGGTTAATAATTTCACAATTTAAAATGTAAACGGAAAATGTAAAAAACTAAACGTTAATTTACCCATTGATTTGCATCAATTTTTATTGGCGTTTATAGTTTCTTTGATATACTTGACACTTCATCAAATAATAATAATTTAGATAGCGCTTTGGAGCCGACCGTACAGTATTATAAAACACGCTTGTTTACAACATATTCTATCACACCTGACGAAGTGTTGCAGCGGCGCACGAAACGTCGTGATCTTTTAGATTCCTTGTTGACCATACATTGCGAGACAAACGAATATCACTAGCGATATTATTTCCGATACTATATCCGCAATGAGTAATATATTTAGTATTAATAATAGATTGTTAACAATTTCACATTAAAATGTAATGAATCGAATTATAACTTCTCCTAGGCAATGTCGGTTATATCCGTTTCGGATGCAGTACGTGTTCCCATTTTCTCTGATCATACAATGGCCAGTCAACACGCAAGACTAATATTGACCGAACCGCATTCATCGTCAAAGAAAGGATAAATTACGACCGTATATAATTCACAGTTTAATCGTAAAAGAAAACCATTCACTATCATTTGTTTACATATGAGTTATCCGTCAGAAATGTTGTGGACGCTCGCTGCCAAAGTTTTGATTATGCAATACCATATAGACACGTAGAGATACATTTACGTGTAAACACATACTTTGTTATGTTGCTCGTGCCACTAACCGTGATAGTGAGAAGGCAAAAGGGCGAAACACATTATATTCTTAAAAATACATCTTAATTTATTTATTTTCCGAAAACAAAATTAAAAACATAACAGAGAATAAGACAAATTATTGCACAAAATTCGGCGCCGTCTTTATATAGACATGATAACAAACATGATGGACAATAAATGTCGAATTGTTATCTTGAAGGGAACCAATACATACTACCGTAATAATCATATACGTTTTGAAATGTGAAGTCATTCTAGCATGGAATCAAATTGCACTTCCCTTCTATGCAATTTAAGTGTTATTTAAAACAATTCCCAAAATGATTATATTTGCACATGCGCAATGAATGGTCTACTCACCGACGTCAGAAAACAAGCGGTGCAGCGCAGATCATATATCGACTAATTGACTGACAGGGCCCAGAGTGATGTGCCTTATAGCCTTATGATACATGATGCTAGGTCGTTCGGAGTAATTATTTGACTTGACATCGGTGGTATATTATAGCTCCGCTTCACTTTTGATTTTGGAAATTGCATATTTTACCGTGACGTACAATACATTGCATGATTGTGTGTTGGACTTGACAACAATGGTGCATGGTTTGACTATAATAATTACACCCGTTCGTGGAAATATTTCTCTATAATACTCTATTTCATCTCGTCTGTATCGTTTCTCATCGATGACAACTTAGGAAGTTAAGATGGAAAGTCTTTTGCAAACAACCAACTCTCATGATCAGAAGTGCATGCGTCTTCTTTTGGTCAAATGTAATTTTTATTGATATCAGCTTTGGACATTCAGAGAAGGAATATATTACATCTTACCTCGTCCCTCGGATCAGGCGCATTAATTTGTTCAATTGATCAATCTATAATTTATTATTGTTGATATCCAACTAGGAAATCCACAGGAAGGTCATATTACAATTAACTAAGTCGGAGAAGGTGCATGATTTATATTTTGGCCATTTAACCAACCATATTAAGTGCTTCTTCTTTAGGTCAAATTTTGTTTTATCGATATCAACTTTGGAAATTCAGAAGAGGGATAATACATCTTACCAACTTCGGATCAGGCGCATTAATTTGTTCATTTGATCAATCTATAATTTATTATTGTGGATATCCTACTAGGAAATCCACAGGAAGGTCATATTACAATTAACTAAGTCGGAGCAGGTGCATGCTTTATATTTTGGACATTTGGCTTGTAAATTAACGCGCCAAACACACTAGCACGTACCTTTGTATATAATTATGACGTGTTTTGTTTAATAATTGTTCTACTCATCATGCGTCTGCCCGTTCGGGATTGTGTACTGACTTTTAGCATCCGCAATCGACATCTAAATTAACCTGAATTAAGGATTTGAGCAGGCGAATAATTTGATCGACATAATAATTTTGGAGATATGTATTACATTGTATCACGCAAAACACCCCTAATTTGTGCGTGCAGTCGCCTTACATAATTCCATTAAGAATGGTATACTATATACCTGACCTTATACATCGGCAATCGGCATTATAAGTGTGTTAATAATATAATATGGATTCAAGCAAACGTGAACCAGTGATGATGCGAATTATTTGGTCGAGATGATAACTATTATTATCGAAGTATATCTATGGCCTATTAACACGGAAAATGCACCTGCAAACTCGATGATGAAATTAATAAACAACCCTCCATGCACTGACTTCATCCTTTTTTAACACGAGTTTCTTCTTCGATCTGTGGAATCGACTGACTGACTGTCTTGTTGTTATATCCGGTAATCGACCCAGAATGGTGTTATTATGGATACAATCCAATGTTTAATAGCACGTGAATACTTGATCAACATGCCGCCACGAACCAATCACAAACACTGCGCTTTATAATTGCGCCATTTAAAGAACTGTGAGTGCAGGATCATTCGGTCATTTGGTCGAGTGAAAATGATGAAAGTATATATACGTCGTTTTCGCCTTCAAGTTGTGAAGGTTTTTTTTTTAATGTGGGGACATAACACAATGTTATTAGTGCACTGGAAATAATAGTTTGCTACACATTGCTTTTAATTGACATTGAACATTCGAGTGATACTCGTTTTTATTTCCATCGTTAATGGCGCCACATACGGGAACTGTCCTTGGTAGAGAAAGGCATGCAGTATTATATTTGCGAAATTACCAATTTTGAAGCGACTGCATTGATACATCAACACTTATTATTTCATGAATGCGCTGACCTGGGAACATAATGGAAACATAATTAACAATCACGCAGATCATTAAAATGACAGAGAACAACAATAATGATAGAAAACTGTTTTCATTGCCAATTATCATGATAATTGCATCGTTGACGTACATTGGCATGGAGGACTATCAATCATTATAATCAATATACGGCTACAAATGGAGAATTTGAGATCTAATTCTTTTGTGTTTATTTTTTACAATAATATTCTTCACTGACTATATTGTACACAGAAAGCGCATGCTACAGAAGAAATTATATGAATTATATTAAAACATAAACCATTATAGCTAGGACATTTCAGCTGGAAACTATTGTGACGTCAGTTTTCAGCTGGACATTTGGAAACTGTGATATGATTGTTAGGTTTGGTCAATATAATGTTCAGATGCAATTTCTACACACTGTTGTAAAGGAGCGAGTTATTTTGTTCCCAAATGAGGCATTTTATTTGATTTTTCATCAAAATAGTTTTGGAATGCTTTCCTATAGTTAGACTGCTGGATATTTTGATGTGTGTTCCATGGTCGAACCATGAACATTCACGCGAATGTTGTTTAAATCTGTAAACAACTTGTTGATTTTGTTTATATAATATATACGGATGCTACGATTTCGGGTCATTTCGACAGTGTTTTGGCAACCAACATAATACAGTATACAAAAGAAAAGAAAAGTGGATCGCCATAACGACATTCTGTGATAAAGAGCCCGAGTCGTAATGTTCGATATAACGACACGCACTCGAAAGGGAACGAAACAAAATCTACAAATGACACGGGGTTGTCCATTGTATAAGAGCAGTGAATCGTAGTAAATCGGCCCGAATTACCGACACATTGACGGTAGGGGTCCAATCTCGGACAATTAAGGGAGTTAAAGACGCATTTGACGACGATTTATTTGACCAAATTGCGGCAATTTGGCGCAAATATCACTCAGGTGGATTAATAGAAGGCTGGTATCACATTGTTCGATTTTAGTACGCATCATTAATTTAAAAGAGCATCTAACCTGATCTATACACAACCAGTTTTGCAATACAAATGTAATTCAGAGTGATCACTATGTTGTTATGGTAGCGATGAAGAAGTAGGAATGAAACTGTAACAGCGTTAACATCGTAGTGTATTGTGAGCATCGAAGTCTGAATCGTGAACTGGGTGGAATACATTTATTGGAGAAAATAATGTGATGTTGATGCTTTGATTGTACATTTATGAAAAGCGCATCTTCCTAGTAATTTCGTTGATACTTTATTCTTCATCAGCCCATCATTTCACCGCTCCAGCGTCTCGCACTGTCATTGGACGAAACTGATCATTCAGATTTCATGGTGGTTGTGATGGCACAGCCAAAATAAATCCACCGGTGTTGTCATAAGACCATTAGTGCCCATGTATACTGAAACACGGACTATAATTCATTAATTGATTATCATTCGTTGAAGTTTGGATACTAAAGTATGCAGAGCGCATCTTTCGTGGAATTTGGATTCATAATTAATACTTTGATCATCTACTTACGCTTAAATACAACAAGATTTTAATGCATGGATATCACCTTTTTTTTCTCGCCGCCAATGTGTCAATAAAGTTTTGGAAATTGCACAATTCTTTCAAGTTATTTGATAAGAGCAGGTAATTCCTTTTCACTCGACAAAATTGTAATAAATATACGACAACATGAAGCTGACTGAGGAAGATAACGTCGGACTTGAACCGCCCTCCAGCCCAGGTCGGATGTCGTTCACGGGTGTTGGTTCATCGCAAGAGAGCGTCAGGATCGCAGCAAGTCGCGATGACGTGAAGCCGATGAGCCCCGATGACATCAGGAAAGATCACGATCTCGATGAAAATGATGGCTCCGTCATCAAGCAAGATCATCACGACGTCACGGATGGTGATCGACATCAGGAGGCTCCCCAATGTCAACCGGATGAACAGGGTGACTCCGACATCAAGAAGGGTCAGGGTGAAGTTCGACGCGGGAAGAACCCTGACCGTCGACGTCGAAAGTCTAAGAAATCTGAAAATCGAAAAGGCAAATTGACGACGTCGAGCGGAGATAGTTCCGACGACACGGTGCAATCATTCAAACACAAGGACTCAGTGCTGAAAATGTACATGGAGAGCTTTTCATCGCAGAAAGAGAGGGCCAAGAGTTCGAAACCCGGACGCCGGAGGGTGTCTCGTCAGAGTGCGTTGGCTTCCGTGCCTATAAGCGAGGGAAAAGAGTTGGATAGCAAGCTCCCAGAACTTAGTCCAAACGACTCTACGCTTAGTCAAAGTGACTCGTTGAAACAACGTGAGAACGAGAAGCTGGTTCAGCAAGATGTGTTATCCAATGCAAAATACAACATGCATAGTCAAAGTGACTCTGCGGAGAAAAACGCAGATGACGCATCCAATCGTCTTGACTCGGCACCCCTCGAAGGAGACTTGTCACCCGAATCCAGAGGTCATGAAGATTCGTCACCTAGTCATATTGATAAAGCACCAGAACAAGGGGGGAACGCCCTTGAGTGTGGCAATTTGATTCCCGTGCCGGGCTTAGAATCAGTTCCAAATGACTCTTCAGTCACCCACGAGGACGCCGATCCGGGTCATGAAGATCTGATATCTGGTCAAAATGACCATTCGAAGGGTAAAAGTGGGAACACATCTATTGGGCAGAATATGGACTCGCCCCGTCCGGATCTGGAACCTACCCAGGCTGATTCCACATTAAGTCAAAATGACACCGGATCCTTACGCGAAGGAACGATAGAAACAGAAGCTAGTCAAAATGATCCAGCATATAGTCAAAATGATCCAACATCTAGTCAAAATGATCCAGCATCTAGTCATAATGACGTTGCAATCCTATCCGGAACGGAAGCTGCTCAAAATGAGTTAGACGCGATTCAAAATTACTCTGCAATCGTAGGCACAGAAATAGTTGAAACGGAAACTAGTCAGAGTGGGCAAACATTGGATCAGAATGACCCTGCTAGCGTAAACGAAGGAAAGGCTGAGTTGGAAACTGGTCAGAGTGAACTAATATTGGATCAAAATGACTCTATTACCGAGAATGAAGGAGTGATGGGATCAGGAGATAGTCAAAAAGAGCCAATATCGGATGGAAACAACACTGGACTAACATTGGGTCCAGATGCTGAACCTGACCGCCAAGAAACATTGCCGATAAGACGGGGGTCTCATTCAAGCACCGGGTGAGTCAATTATTATACATGTAATACGCAAGACACTAGTAGGCGAATTATGAACCAGTCAAACCTGTGTATACCACCTAAGAGAAACAAGAAAAGTGGCCACTGTAGACAGGCGATGTCTATAGACAGGGTTTCCCCCAAAAAAAATTCTCATCAGAGGATTACTATAGTGGCACTATACGTAAAGGCAGGTTGACTGGATATGATCTTGGTTATATTTCTTTGCGAAATAGGTGGAAATTTGATGGCAAACATTGTAGGCTATGATTTGAGCAAAAATGAAAAAGGGGCTAGGAGGAGCGGTCAATACAAAATTTCCTACAACATATTGTATAAAATGTAAATGTTTGTCTTGGTCTTACCATGGTCTATGGTTTACGGACACATCCTTGTGCGGGGGGGGGGGGGGGGGGTGGGCGGGGGGAGGGCTGTGGACTGTTCCCCGAATAACCCCCTTCACATATTTTTGATCCTACAAACAACAAATCAAATATTTCTTGAAAATGGTACGATTATTATGATTTTGCTCGAGAGTGGCATGATTTTGCCCAAATTTGATATGATGCATGCTGCCCCCAAATCATTATGGTTTTGCACACATTTTGAAGGGTCTTAATATTCCTGTACAAAAAGGATAACATAGACGTGCACGATTCGTGTCCACGGGTCGCAAATATACTTCCTTGTCTGTGATGATAATATGACATTTGCTCCGGTCACAGCAGCTCATAGGCTTTATCCCAAAATTATCGCTAAAGGAGTGGTCACATAGGACACGACTATACCCACGAATGCCGTACGCATGCGGTACGAACTAGTACGATCGTAAAAATCGTAGTGGTTCGCCATGTATCGACCCTACCTACGCATGCTCTACGCATACTGTACGCATATTTGCGAATGCCACAATAATGCAGTGAGACAGCAGTAAGAACGCGATACGCTTCCGTCAAGAATGGAGAAGAACCAGTATTCGTGGGTATAGTCGTGTCCTATGTGACCACTCCTTTAACCCTTTGCTAGATTTGATACATAATACACGAAGTTCTCGAAGTGAACTCGGTTAAGGTTATAGTTAGGGTTAGGTTTATTACTTTAGATTTAGGAAGACGATTAGGGTTATGTTTATATTTAATGTTAAAGGGATAGTTGAGTTTTGATATAGAGGGCGCAACACAAAATAATTTTTTGTGAGATAATGAAAAACTGAGTGTCAAAATTGAAAGAGCATAATATTTTAATGACAGAATAAATTTTATTTCATCAAAATCGGTTCAGAAATGGCTGAAATATCCATAAACATAACCATTTGTAATAAATGTGGGGCCCCACAATTATTAGAGAGTTTTGAACCAGCCGTTAAAAAAAATGTTTAAAATGCTTCCTCTTTTCAAAAATTTACAAAAGAGGTTTTTAAATAGTTGCTGATTATGTCTCTATCGAATCACTATTTCAACAAAACATCACATGCACAATATTTTATTTAAAATGGATGAAACCAATGAGTTTTGAGAAAGTGCCCTCTTGAGTTTTAACGGCTCTTTTAAAAAAAAATGATAACAGGCTTTCTACTTAGTCATTTGTAATTTTGTATTCCTTTCGAGCATGGTGGAGTTATAACTGTTAGTTTGTAATATTATGGTGCAGGTTTTGGTTACTAAAATTCAGTTTGACCAAAACTGTACTCTCTTTACCAAAACTCAACTATCCCTTTAATATAGGGTTATAGAATATCATTTGTTTAGTTATGAAATAAAGTAATAATGGAGCACATCGTTGTTGGAGCAAATGTCATAGAAGCTTTTGTTATCAAACGACCGACAAAATAAGTATTGTCAATCTAATATCGATTTCAATTATAGTATCAGTATTATACTGATTTATAATGAGGCCTGTGTGGCCAGATTATTGCAAATAAATTACTCATTATCATGATTATTAAAAATGATTAGCAAAATGTTGACAGGCAGTGACTAATTAGCGTGTATATATGCCTCCATTCATATACCATTGATGAACCAGGGGAGTGGAAGTCTAGGGTCTTGTTGCACAAAAACCTTCGCTCGATCGATCGAGGCTTAATTTACAAAATACCAAAAGCTGATTGGTCAGGTATAAATCGTATTTGCTCCGATCAAGCACTTGATTGTTGTGTATGCAACGGTTCCAATTGCTCAAGGTCTATCACTTCATTATTCGAACATGATGGATGTTCAGTTTATTGTGTTGCTAACATGCGGAGATACATTGCCCCAATCCAGTGAATAAAAAAAGTCGAAAAATAGGAATCAACATATAAATAAGTAAATTAAACAAATGAATGAATGCGCACATAATGCAGGAATATATACATTAATAAATGCATACATAAGTAAATAAGTACATAAATGAATAGATACATACCTTATAAATTGAATGAGTAACTAAAAGAAATATGAAGAAATAGATTATATTTATCTATTAACAATTGAATTTAGTTAAAAATTGAACACATGACAATTATATATTGATATAAAGTGAACGAATACAGGTAAACCAATACATGTCGGTCGCATAGCGTAGTTCGACTGAGTGGGGGGCACGGTAAATATATATATATATTTCTTTTTTTTTTTTTTTTTGGGGGGGGGGGGGGCACACTTTTTGTATCTTTAATAAAGTCTTCGGATGTTTACC
>JBAMJV010006828.1:0-78187 GCA_037951105.1 Echinarachnius parma | reverse complement strand
AAAATGGGGGTGCAGTCCGACTGGTATTGGGTCGCCATTCCCTGCCTCCGGTGGTGTGGACAGGGTCAACCTAAATAGATAATTGGGGGGGGGGGGGGGGTGGAGGCAAGGTTGTCATGAGCGCGCGGCCAAGGGTTAATTTGTTGTAACTACGCATTGTTGTGATTTGTATTTATTTTCCAACATAGTGCAGACATAGAATAGCAAGAATTTCAACACGGAGGCAATATTGCCCATTATATTGCCCCCCCCCCCCCCTTAGCCTTTACTCTTAGCGGCGCCACTCTGCATCACGTATGCATCCATGTTCGGGGCCATGCACTCATTATACAATAGGCCGCGTGCGCATAACATGCATAATTTTGAGATATTCGTGTTTAAAGTGTACCAAATCCTTTGAAGAAAGTTGTTTTCAATACAGTCATGAAGCTGAATGATAAAGTCAAGAATTATGTTTGTTTGAACGGATTGTCCAAAGTTACTTTATTGTATAATGACTAGGCATGTGGCTCAGTGGTAGATCGCAAGTCTCATGCATACACGTGAGGTTATGGGTTCAAAGTCCATTATAGAAAATGGTACCTATATACTGCCTTCATTCCATTTATTTACTCATTAACATATAATTAATTTCATGTTTGGTGGTGGTGGGGGGGGGGGGGGGGGAGGCGTTTCCCATCTTTGTTCGTTACTGGATACGCCATTGATATGTGGTTCACCCGCCCCTCGACATCACACAAGACAACGTCATCTGGGTAGAGGTATGTATCGATTATTCGTGGGGGTTAAATCGCCCTTTGGGGGTTACAGTGTTAACATTTCTTCAATTTCATGTTTGGTGGGGGTGGGGGCGTCTCCCACTTTCGTTCGATGATGGAAACGCCGTTGAGATTTTATTTAATACACGCCCCTCGATATCACCCAAGACAACGCCACCTGGCTGGAAGTATGTGTCCATTGCGTGGGGGTGTACATTAATCGCCTTGGGAGGGGGGGGGGTATGTTTGGTGGGGGCGGGGCGTTTCCCAACTCTGTTCGATACTGGATACGCCGATGGGGTTTGATTACCTCGCCCCTCGGAATCTTATACACGACAACGTAACATGGGAAGAAGTATGCGTCCATTGCGTGGGGGTATATTAATCGCTCTCCAATTATGATAATCCCGCCGTGAAGCGCCCTGTCGGCAAACACCCCGAATAATGCCAAGACATTCCAGGGGAGCAATTCAAAGGCGTTTTCGGCAAAAGAAGAAAGTGGAAGAAAAGTTAAACAACTATTTAACATCAATCGAATTAATTACATCAGACACTCGCAGAAACATCCCTTTGGTATGTTTTTTTTTCTCAAAGAAAGTTTAGGAGGATGGGGGTAATACTATTGGGTAACAGTCCCAACTACGCCACGACCCCCCTCTCGAGTCCCATGTTGGTGCCAAACTTATTTTCCCCCAAAATATTTATCTCGATACCAAGCTAAGAAGAACATGAACGAAGATTTCGAATTTAAGCTGAGTTAAAGTTATCTGTTTTCATGAAACCTGTCTATAGAGGTCACCTGTCTGCATTTGCTTTTCTTGTTTCCCTATATAAGGTCGATATAAGTAGTTTGTCTGTAATGATTTCATGACAGAAAGAAACTCATTGTATGCAGCAAATAATCATTTTGTTTTTTAAATACATTTTACAGCCCATAACAGATAATTTTGAAATGATGCCTTGTTATACAATTTTAGTTCAATCAGAGCATTGAATGACGTATCATGGAAATGTATATATGAAACAATCGCAAAACACCTACATTTGACACACGCTCGTGAAAACAGTTTTGATTGATTGCTTTATCTATGCCAATTGAACAATGCTGAATACAGAGTTTATTAAAAACAAAGATCCCATTAGCCCATATCAATAGGCTATGAATAACGATGTAGTTTAAATATACTTCGTGATTAATTACAGAATGTCGTATCGACTGTTTGAAATGTTAGCTCACGACATTGCACGAAACCCCACCTATACTGATACATCACACGAGCATGATAACATTATAGATTAATTGCCCAATCTACAACTATCATACAAACTGAATTCGCATCACATCTACAAACATTTCCATTATTTCTATATCGTTGACGTTTTTTAAACAGAGTCTAAATAATACACGAAAAATACACCCACGTATATATCTAGACAACACGTGTATGAAAACAGACATGTTTTTGATTAATTGCTAAATCTACACCATCTCCCCAAAATAATTCTTCGCAGTCATTTCCGAAATACGACAATGACTCAACAAACTATCAGGGACACGGGTATAGCAATGCTATGGAGGAGAGGGCAAGGGGGCTAACCCCTGCCCCTTTGTGGGAATCGTGTTCCACATTGTATAGCCCCCCCCCCCCCCCCCCCCGGCTCCCCCTCCTTCTATAAGTGAAATGATCAAGACATTTTTTTTTACATTTTTTTTTACAATACGATTCATAAAATGTATTTGTCATCAGGCTGGCCCCTTCATAGATAATTATGAATTTGTTTTGAATTTGATTTTATTTGAATTTATTTCCACATTTTACAAATCATCTTTTTTTGAATAAGTAAATAAACAACAAACAATATACTCATAAATAAAGTAATATATGAAATACATAGCAGTATAATAAGCAGTATACATTTCATTATCAATCATTAAAAGTTCTGTCACATAACGTGAAACATGGGGGAACCAAATGGAAGCAAAGCTTGGAAACCGTCACCCCCTCATGAAATACCCCCCCCCCCCCATTTGCCCCCAGATTGGCCTGAGCAGGGCTACGCCACTGGGGGCTATTGTTGTATAATTATCTCTTGTTTGCTCTTCCGTGTCATATCATATCGCAAACCAGTGAAGTAACATCACGAACAATCTCGCATCGATAAGCTTATCTTTTATAGACTTACAACTACAAGCTAAAAGGAAAATAATTTGCCGCTTTTGACCTTTTTTTCTTCTTAAATAAAGAGGGAATCTGCCTTTTTTAAAATCGTGTCCACCCTCTTCCTGTAATTGTAGTTTTTTAATAGATCCCATCATGGAATCCTACATTTTTAAGCAATTCATTTTATAATTATAATTATTATTAGTAGTAGTAGTAGTAGTATTAGTAGTGGTAGTATTATTATTATTATTATTATTATTATTTGTATTAATATTATTATTATTATAATTGTTGTATTTGAACAAATGGCGTGAATGATATACTAGTATTATGTGACAAAGAAAATTATCACACTAAACAAAATTTTAAAAAATATGCAAATATGCATGTATATTATTTCCTTTATGAACTTTGTAATCACGAGTTATATCGCTTGAACAAGGTGGTCCACTTGAGGCGAGAACGCAAATTACACTCTGATCTGTTTTGTTACATGATAATGATATAAAGACATTATTAATGAGTGTCTCGTAAAACAAATGTAGCGATTATCTCTGAAACGCGATAATAACCGCTCATCGTGTCTTTGTCAAACAATTGACTTTATTGTGGAAATCGACAAAATAAATAGCTATGACAAAGACAAAGAACCCATGTGAAAAAAATTGAACTAAATGTATTCCTGGCGCCCCAGTAACCTTTCATCACTTATAACATGATTGTATAAAACAATACAAAAATGAATCATGGTGTAATATGACTATGAATTTAACGGACAAATGCACACACACACACACACACGCGCATTTGTGGTAAAACAATAACAATGGTGCACCGAGCAAGGTGGCTTAGCGGTGAGAGTGTCCGCCTCATGCACGGGAGGTCCCGGGTTCGAACCCAGACCAGGTCATATAACCAAAGACTTTAAGAAATGGTACCTTCTGCCTTCTACTTCTAGCCAGACGCTCGGCATTTATAGAATGGAGAAGGGAAAGTTAATCACACGAGTTACCAGAGGACTGGCCCCCTTCTGTAGCTTTCGCTACATTTAGTAAAAACGTGTGTGCCAAAATTGGCACGGGAAGGACTTTAACTAACTAATATAACAATGGAGGTATTGACTATATATATGATTGATATTATTTTGTTGTTTAGTATTAAAGGGATCTAGCAACTTTGTTTCAAAAGTGCACAACCTGGTTTAAATGGTTTATTCAATTTGTAGTTCTGTGATCCGATATGTCCAACTGAGTGAGGTGGGAGTTTTCCATGGTAAATGAACGTCATAATTATGACCGAGTAATTAGTGAAAATAATTATGCTACGTGATATTCGCTATCTCATTGTAATGACTTTGTACACAGCTATGATTATCCGGTAGATAATCATAACTCAGAACACTTAAATCATAGATATATTTACAACGGTAGAGAAGTTTGGAAAACCGTTCAATAGCTGTCCCATGCATATTTTGGTAATACACATACAATGAGGTACGTGAGAACCGCTAGAGTTCCAAGTATAAGTTTTTAGGATTTTGACAATGTTACTACAGTAGATCCCTTTAATAAAATCAGATATACATCTCTCAGTCAGTATTATAATGTCGACAGGTCGTGAGACGAGAACGGGGGGAGAGTATTAATTCAGTTAGATCGGAGAATGAAAAATTATAGATTTAGCGGCCATTGATCAGGGGGTTAAGACCCCTGATGATGATCACGATAATCATCCATCATTTTCAGCTATACTGGTAATAAAAGCCTGGAATTAGCGCGCACACAGTCTTATCGCCGGCGGGCAACTCCGGGTTGCCGAGTCGCTATAAAGATCGAACGCCCTCAACAAAACGGCGGCTTTTTAAACAAGTAGAATAACGCGCAACGGCGCAAGCCTCGATCGTTTAAAGGACATACATGTAAATATTTTCTGTAATCGCAATTTTTTATGTATATGTATTGAATAAACAAAATGGTGATTATATAGATGATTTTCATCTATAATTAAGTTATAAATATTACAATATTAAAAAAATGTTTTACTATCACTATTGCTTGTCAAAGTGGCACCATATAAAATATACAGGCAAACCTAGCTGTCTAAAGCAGCCAACATACCTACAGTGGCCACCAAATACTATCACCTGGAGAGAATAGTGTTGTATACACTGCCTATTATGAGGTCACCTGTGTACAGTGGTCACTTTTCTTGTGTATATTTGTATGTGGTCATGTCTATACACAAGTTTTACTGTAAATAGCTTTGATATTCAATTCAACCACAATTCAACATTGAATTTCTACGCACAATTTCTTTTTTTTTTGTCTGTACTCATTTTCACTTCCCGCTATGTTCTATATACCATGGATGGGGTAGTGACGTAGCAGAAGGGATGGGGGCAAAGAATCAACATTCTCCTCACCACCACCCGGTTTAATTCATACCCCCCCCCCCCACCTCCTCCTCCCTGTACGATGAATACACTATAAATTCAGACATGTTGGGGGCACCAGCACCCTCCCCCCCCCCCCAGCCTTCTCGCCAGAAAAAAATTTACGCTTGGCGCAAAATCAAAAATTTATAGATCGGAAAAATTGCGCTTGGCGGAGCTCTTATCGGCGCGATAGCGCCGATCGCGCACGCAAAGCGTGCGCAGGGGGGAGGGCCGGGAGGGGGGATGTGCCCCCCTCCTGCGCGTAGCGCGAAAACTCAAAACTAGACCATCTTTTGGAGCGAATTTTGACCTCATTTGGGTACTAAAACAGCAAGTAACTCGATCAATTCCCACGTGCATGCAGATAGAAAAAAGACCCAGTCGTCGGAGCTGACGCCGCGAGCGTGCATGCAACGTTTCAGTTTGAAACGGGCGGTTTAGATCGCCAGCTAGACTCCCGACAATTCCATCGTTTTTGTGTCCTCTTTTACATTAAAATGCAGTATTTTACTGTCGGCCGACAGTGAAATACAATGTAGAAAAGGACATGAAAACATTAGATTTTTCTCTATATAGTCGCCAGCAAGCTGTATAATTTGGGGGAAGCTAGTACATAAACTTTACTCGGGACAGTTGTGCGTTGATGTCATTGTCATAATAATGGCCTCAAAATATAACTATCAACATAATCATAACATGTTTTTTTTCTTTCCTTTTTAGGAAGATGACAGACGGTCCGAGTCAGTAAGAGTACCACATCCATTTTGTTGCAAGGCTCCTTCAAATCATCGGAAACCGTTCAGCTTCTACAGACATTCGGGCTTGAACAAAAAATGCAGTTAATGCTTTATCATAATTTGTCTATCCCTGTTGTTTTAGTCATCTTCTTTTAATAATTAATTTGTTGACGGTCCTGGTATGAGTATGATTTAGTTTCATGTGCGACTGCCCTGCCGACTAGCGATGATTTTGATTGTGATGTTTAATCATTAATACTTACCATTTTACTTTAGTATTTCAAATGATGGCTCGGCTATTTTATGATAGTTTTACCCCAGTTTTACTGATAATTTGATAGTCATATTTAAAATAATAACTTGGAGATGATTTTTCTTTAGTATGTGATGATGTACAAAAAAATCAACTGATAATAAATAATGAAAAATAAACGATTACTTGGTATGACTTGGTGATGAATGAGTATGTGAACTTGATAATGATTGTGTTGAAACGACTATAAAACCATGACAAGACGATGGTGCAAGTATGACTACATCGATCGGGATTTGGGAATGTCGGCATAATTAAAACTCCACGGCGCTCACGTACCAACAAGTCTAAGGTAAGTCTGTCAGGTAGGTAATCTGCTATTAATCTGCTTTATGTACATATTATTATAAATTATCAGACAAATTACAAGCCCCAAACAAGTCTATGAACTATGGGAAAGCAATATTTGAATCTATGCCGCGATGTGATCACACAACACACGCGCGCCACGTGGTGGATTTTGAAAGCTAAATAACAACAATAACATCGTAAGGCAATTCAAGTTGAAGTTGAATTGCTAAATAGCTAGGGCGGGACCGGGAACGTACATGTTGCATGTATGTACAAGGTACCGTACAGCTTGCCGTACACACAGAGATCGAGTCGTGATTACTATACTATCACCGTAAATAATGTCACGTAAAACTTGTAAGATATTTTGATCGCCGAATCATTGTTGGTAAGTTCATGTTTGATATTAAATTACCTTTACCTCGAATAGACTACTTGCATGCTTCGAAAGAAAACACAAATGGTATTTTACGTCGTTTCAACGTTCTAATCATGGACTGTTTGCAGCATGCAGCTGCACACACGAATGCCAATGCAATGAACTTACAGTCACAATTTGAACGTGTATCTCACTGTTAAAATGACGCAAAATTTATCTTTGGCTGTCTTTCTGGAGATTTGAAAGTAGTTTATTGGAAAATAATTTAATATTGATCATGGACTTGACGGCGAGGTTGCGATAGTTCTGATATTTGTATTTAAAAATTCATGAGAAACTATACTTTGCGTACGGGCTGGGTTGAATAGGGTTTTAGAATTTACTATACTGCTTCTGACAGCGTATTACTCTTGGTCTGGGTATGGGGTGGGTGGGGTGGGTGGGGTAGGGGGGGGGATGGGCGCACGCACATTATTCAATGGGGACACGTACTTATTTTATTTACACACCATTCCTTTTTTTAATAAATATAAATTGGGGGTCAAACTCGATTTGTATCGAGGACCAACCCGTAACGTAACAGCCATAAAGTAACAATTCAAGCTAATCTCACTACTTACATTTTGTACTGTAATCGCGGTATTGCCTCTGCCTCAGTTCGACATATTATTTCCTTGGCTTCGCCTCTCTCCATCTAATGTCTCGTGTCGGTCCGTCTGACGACCATCAGTCGGGATATATTTTCATAATTCGCCAAGGAGAAACACCGGGCCTCGTATATACCATCACTGATAATTTTCTTCAGTAGGAATTTATAATATATTCGACTTATATAGCGCCTAATAATGATTGATAATCTTCTCTAAGCGCTTTACAATAATATAGTGATCACCGATCATGCACCATCATCCTTTATGTCATAATCACAGTCATCCTCATCTTGATCATCACATTTCATAATTACCATCACATTCATCAGTTCATCATTTCCGATATAATCATGCATCCCCACCGTCATGCTCATCATCTTCATTATCATTTCATCATCCTCGTCCGTTCATCATTCATGTCATAATCATCACCGTCATCCTCATCTTGATCATCCGTTCATCATTTCCGATATCATAATCATACATGCCCGAGATCGTCATGCTCACACCATCTTCATTATTATTTCCTCATCCTTATCCCATCATGGCATGATCGTCCTCAGTCCAATGATTAATCTTTGTGCAAACAAATTATCAGCTATCCTATGAAAGTTTGTAACTTAAACCTTTCTTTCTGCATGTTTGTTTTCCCCGGGCCGTTATCTGATGCCGTTTGTCCCTTTATTCTCTATCAATTTATTTTCCATTTATATCCGAATCTAAGTTCTAACTGTTGATCATGTCTAGGTATTATTTTACAGCTTATACAGCCAATTAACGTTTCCTTATAATCGCTCAAGTCGGACCAAAATGCCCTCATTGTTTATTCCCCTTAATTGGTTATGACTTTAACTATCTATAATCCCTTTGTCTTATAAATATAATTATCTCATGCCCAGCATGATCCGTCTCATGTTGTGCGTCCGTCTTCAGCTCTATTTGGACGATCCCTTTCTCAGTGTCTGACTGTCTGTAAATGAAAACAAATATGAAATAAAACATGTTAGATTATTATCAAAACATGTAGTAGCGTGTTATGATCGCGGGAAAATCATATATATGATTTTCTCTGATCATAATACGCGAAAACAAAATGCTATTGTCGATCGTACAATAATAACAAACCGGCCACGTGCGTGCACGGTGCTCCGCGATCAGAGCTAGAGCACCTCTTCGCATAGCGTCCTGGCGCGGGGCAGCCCGCCGCGCCGCCTGGCCCGCTTCCGAACGCTTTCCGACGTGTGACTGGGAGTCTTGAGGTTCGTTTCTGAGATACTCGCGACGACCGCGCGCGCAGGAAAATCGCATAGGGATCGCATATCAATGGGAAATCGCCGCAGAAAATATGATGAGAAAGTCTTTCATGCGGTGAAAACATTTCCGTAACATTTAGCATGAGAAACTGTTTGTATAAACATGATTTATTTGCAATTTACTTCAGGCGCTTGGCGCTGAATATTGCGCTTGGCGGCACACTTGGCGGGGGAAGTTTGCGCTTGGCGCGGGAAACTCTACCAACTCATACGCTTGGCGGCGCCGCCAAGTGTTTTATACACTGGCGAGAAGGTTGCCCCCCCCCCCCCCCCTCCCCTTCCTCGGGGAAAGCCATGCTCCCTTATTTAGTCCCCATCTGTGGTTTGGGCCTGGATATGCCAGTTGGAAACCGTCTGGCGATGGCGAGATATTGAGCTTTTCAATTCACTACCTCAGAATGATGCGCGTCATCTTTTTAACGTCACATCCACGCAGTTCTCCAATCAGTCACGACGCAATAACGGCTTAATAGCTCGGACTTATTTAGAACCATTCTCATACTCACTCTTCTTTTTTTTCTTTTCTTTTTTTCTCGATTTCCCCCTCTTCCCCCCTTTTTTCATTTTCAGTCATCAGTGCATTTTCACAACGATCAGCTTGTATTGATGCAGTGTTTAACAGCGGTTCATCTGTGTTAAGACAGCGCTTTTTAATGTCGAGATCAGAGATAAGTGCTGTAAAGTGGTCACCAAAAGAGTTCACATGAATATTCATGCGCGCTTATGAATTTTGATTGGGCTTGATATTGATCTGGTCACGTGACTATAATTTTCAAGCCGTATAAAATTATGACGCCACTGGACTCTACACATACGGTGCAATGAATATACCTCTCACGGTCACCTCTCTTTAGTACCCCCTCTTTTTTTCTTTTTTTATAATTTCTTATTTTCTCATTTTCTATTTCTCTTTCTTTATTAATCTATTTTCATGAATATATTGGTGAAACAATCCTTTCCATCCGCTGTGTTGCTTAAGGATGTTGGCTTTCGTTTTCCTAAATTTTCTAAACAATATAACAAAATAATTATTGAAGAGAGGTATTTAGAAGAGGAATTATATTGAGATGAATAATAATTGTTTGAAGAGAGAGAAAGAATCTGTGTATCAAATAAGTTGCGAGATTTGACTTTCTAAATGTTTTTTTTTACAGCCGCGTATTATAAAGATTATAGCAAATCGTTTTTTTTCAAAATAATGTGTTTTTCTTCGTCACAATGTGATCTCGTATTGTATACACAAACTGATCTCTTCATTTTTGTTATGGTTATTTTGCATTGTTCTTCAAATTTTGTATTACAGAGCGATTCTGTAAAAAAAAAAGAAACACACACGCACAAAAAAAACACATCCATTTTATTATTAGGGGCTTCTTCTTCTCCATGCACCAATTCTTCCAAAAACGCACGGACGTGTACACACACATACACACATACAGACACACTCACAAACAAACAAATAAAGCATAATGACAGGTCACCCAGGTCATCTAAAAAAAGATTTACCTTTACAATATACTAACTTTGTTCATTTGCTGGCATTTTAACTAGCTTAACTGACAATATCTGGTGGCTATTTCCAAATAAATTTGACATAATTAGCAAACTATTGTTGCCGTTTCACGACACGATGTGCGCGTCCACCCAACTAACCGACTAACCCTCAGGCGGTTTGCCATTCTTTACTATCTCTTTCTTTTGGGTTTTGATCTTTTTTTTCATGATTAATGGTAAAGATGATTTATGCTAGATGTGCATGCGCCACTGACAATTATAGATTATAATCTCCTAATAATCTGGTCTATTTTCATCAGACATGTCATCAGAGGGCATCCATTGATCACAATTAAGTTTTCTGGTATCTTGTCCAACATGACTGTCCAAGTCTCATCTTAAACGTCAAATCAAATACCAGAGAAAATTGAGCCCTCCGAGAGAGTCCGATCAAAGGTGAAATTATATAGGGTAAGCGTAGGGCGCAAGACTGACTTACTTTATTGTCGTATTAAATGTTATTACTTTCTTTAATATTATTTATTACTTATTTATGGTGATTTAAGCAATATTTTTCTTCGCAGAATATACTTGTTTTAATGTGATATGAATATTTCCGGATGGTATGCACTTTACAATCAGTTTAGCCAAATATCATGCTCAAAATATATATCCATGATGTTTGAATGTCGTGAATGGTGACTGATTATTGTAACATCGCTACAATCGGGTTAAATGCTTCAGTTCTCTTTCAAGAGATAATCTGTATAATTATTATGTCCGCCCTCTCGTTATAATTATGTTCATCTTTTCTTTAATGTAGTGTCATGAATGACACCGACCAACCTCCCCCTCCCCCCCCCCCAACTTCCACTTCCACTCCCCCCCTTTCTCTCTTCCCCTCTATCTTTTCATCTCCTTTCATGTATTCGTATTCTCCCCTATCTTTCCTTCTCCACCACTCCCCCCCCCCCCCCCCCCCCGCCTCATTTCCCCCCTGTCTCTCTGTCTCCATTCCTTATCATCTTTTTTTCTTCATCTTTATTTTCTCTCTCCATCTTCTTTTTAGGCAAAATCCTGCCCGAGGCCGGGTCTATAGCTGCCAATATTTGCCATGTAAACAGAAATACTATATGACGTGTATTATACGTATAAACCTGCCACGCACGTGACAATTGGGCTGTGTATTCAGTTCTGAGAGAAAAAAGAATACAAGGGAAAAGACCTAACTTTAAAAAAAGGGAGAACAGAATCAAACAAAATAGTAACCGCATTTCGTTTTCCCAAAGCGTAACTTTCTTACAACTCGGTGTATATAGTTCGAACAGTGTAACAGTTTCTTATCTTTAGAGACCACATAATATGAAGAAAAATAGAAACACTAGTCACGATCGTGAGAGAGAAAGAAGTAAAGTGTATTATTTTAGGGGTATTCCAGATTTCCAGTTATATAAAGACGTGGGACGTGCATGCATGGCGTATACCCATGAAGTGGGAGTTCTTCCCTGCGTATACCATATACTTTACAGGCTTTAGAAAGGTATTGGTATAGGGGGTAACTGGTAAACTATCGAAACTTATAGAGAGCCTGAGGTCTAAATTTCCATCAAGTCTTTTAAATACACACAAAATCAATAGAGCAGCGATATCCCAAGCATCGTTTGAGTTAACCCATTGCCCAGCGGAACGAACCCCTGTACAATGTACCTACTCTTTAGGGATACTCACAATAATATTATACCAATATAGAGGCAATCTCCCCAGCATGGCATGGGTTTACTCAATAACAAGGGGAACGAACCCATGTACAATGTACTTACTCTATATAGGGATACTCATAACCAATAGAGCCGCGATTTCCCCGGCATCGCATGGGTTAACGGTTAACCCATCGCCCAGGGGAACCCCCGTGTACCCTGTAGCGTCTCTATAGTATAGGGAATCTGACAATCTTAGGGGAAGGGGGTTAAGCCATAGCACTGTGGTTTAACCGTGCTTGACCGAGGGGGCGTTCACCCTAAAATATGAATCGAAAGTGGGTCTGGATAAACCCTCAACAAATCGGCCAATCAGCAGTGCGTGATGGGGTATAGCTAAGGGATTGATGGGGGAGGGGCGACCCCCCTCCAATTTGAAATGTTTGCCCCCTATATATTCGCCCCCCCCCCTCCTCCCCCGTCTAGATAAAATGTTATAAATACATTCCATTATTATTATTTTTATTTGCATCGCCCTTCAATTCACGTGGGTGAGAAAACAATTTACATAATATTATTTCAGTTATAGGCTAACTGAACAGAAATAGCTAATGTAAATGAAAACAAACGAAGAAAATAGGGTTTCCCCGAGAAAACCCCTTTTCTGTTCGTATGTTATGAGAGAATTTCAATTTTCACCACTCCATCATCTAATATAGTTATGAATCTATTTTAAATGTTGAGGCCCTCTGCCAGGCTACGGATACTCTCCTCCCCTCATGCAAGTTGTACTTGTATACGAGCAGCACTCCATAGATGTAGACCATGGTTTAAACCATGGTTTGTACAAACCTCCGTTGTGAATCCGGGCCAATATCTTTGTTTGCATTTGTTCCTTATTTCATTTTTGTTAATACTTGGCGTTTATTAAATTTGATCTATACATATTTTCATACGAAGAGTCACTATTTTACCTTTGAATTATTTATATTAACTGCCCTTAGTTTTTTTCTTTTATTTTTTACATTTATTTTTCATAAACCAACAAATATTTCTAACCCAAATTGTAATACTTATCATAACCTTTCCCATAAACCTAAACATTATACAACCAAATAATTATAACGATAACATCTGGAACAGTACTGTTATCACCGCAGCAAAATTATGTCATGTCATATATAAAGCCGAATCTGTAACCAAACTGCATTGTATTGTAACTGGCACTGACTTCGATGTTCATGTATAATAAGGTCATAATTATTATGATTTATGTGTCTAGTATAAAATTCCTTACGGGTGAAAAAAAATAAACCACAGTCATATTGCATTTCTCTGTCAAAGTTAAAACAATTCTTCAAATTATCATATACAAATATTAACACAACCTATTTCAAATTAAGAACGTATTGAAAGAAGAGCGGGCAGTTAAATGACTGTTAAAAATAACTATTTTTTATGATAATTCGCTATTAAAATGCAATCTCACATCGTAAATTATTTCCGTGTCTTGACAGTCTTGATGATATGTTATATCAATATTGATTTCTTCAATTCTCGGTGTCTTTCCTGCTTTTGAAATCACGTGATTATCGTAAAGACAATGCAATATCAAATCCAACACGGGGCAATCACCCCGACGTACAAATTTGGCGATGTTATCTTATTGAAAGAAGCCACCGATGTATCTTGTTCCAATTTGTGGAGAATTACCAATTGTTATCTATTTCTCTTGGGCATAATATTACAGGTATGGAGTATTTCAAATATCTCTTTTTTATCCCCTGTGTATGTATGTTTGTTTATTTGTTTATTTGATTATCCTTTTGTAAATTCCTTAATTTTCAGGCGCCCACAGGGTGTGATTTCTGTCATCGAATTCGCAATCCGTGACCGTGTTGGGGCACATAAACCTTTTCCTGCGATTTCCCGTCCCCAGCACCCGCCACTCGTGCGCTAATCCATTCGACATTGCTGCGGATTGTACACGGGAAATAACAGAGAAACCCGCCGCTTCAGTCGGCTAACTATTTTGGGTCGACGATCCTGCGGTCAACCAGACATCGGTATTTAATCAACAATCCCTCCGTCTTATTTCCCCTTTTTGTTTCTTACAATCCATTTAGTAATTATATTCATCATAATATACACTTCTCCCTCTCTTATCGCCCTCTTTTATGGATGAGTGTGTTTGTTAATTTAATCAGAATATTTCATTTGACCGCTTTTTCCTGCTACGTGTCAGCTTTGACTATCGTCGTATTGCGTGCGTGCCTACTACATCTGCGACGCATCGGGCTGTTTTCCGTTACTTACACCTGCAGATTACCGCGCGCGTATCGCGTTACGCGTTAATCGCCAGTCGCGGGTCAAGAGTAATTAAATACGCCCAAGACAAAAAGTCTTCACCAAGTCTTCCAAAAATAATTATTTCATAACGCATTACAAACAATGCATGAAATTGCGTAAATTGAAAACAAATTGAATGCAGACTAAAAGTCAACCCAGTCAAAGAGATGTCATAAATCAATACAAAAACTGTTCAAAATTGTGTAAATTGAAACAAAATGACTACAATTTATTTTATCGTCCGAAAGAAACGGATTAAGAAAAAACAACATAATAAACAAAGCAATACAAATATAAACATATGGTAACACTATTGCATATTTTATTGCTTAGCTATCATCTACATGAAAATCATGCCAAATTACGCGTCAAAAGAATCAATACTGTTATTATGTGTTCAATACTCTGCAACTTGATATTTACAATAAATCATATTTAACTTGGAATAGTTAACTGACAATAAAGTCATCCCAGTCAAAATTATTTCATAAATCTATACAAACACTTTAAGAAAATGAGCAAATTGAAACAAATAACTACAATTTATGTTATCGTCTTAATGAAACGAATTAAGGAACAAACAGCATATTCAATATAAATGGTATTGGTAAGCTATCATTGACATACAAATATAAATTGCGCGTCAAACGAAGCAATACTGTTAAATTCGTCCAATAAACTGCCAATTGAGGTAGTTAGCATTGTAATAATCCGCTTACGATAGAACGTAAACGATTCGTTTAATATTTGCAAGAAAAAATAAGCTATACATTTCAAAACACGGATAGTTAAACTGAAATAATTGTTTTAGTAATTCGCATTTTTAGTTCCACTCCTTCCTAAAAAAATACTCGTATGTATAAGGAAATATGTAGTTTATGTACAAGATTATCGATCTTTAAGTTTTCATAACTATATAAATATGATTATCCTAATCACATATATACCGATTACTATGGTAACATCCTACCTTTCAGTGAGTGACGTAATAAGCCAAACCTGTTAAGGATAGCGAGGGAGTGAGGCGACGGGGATTTAAAAAAAGTAATGTTTTGTATTGAAATCGGGCTTTTGAGAATTCCAAAAAGTGAACTCAACATGGAAATTTAAACATTATTGCTGACAAATACAATATTTTATAATAATTTTACCAAACATTGTATCGGTCAATTTAGCCATGATCATTACGTGATGAAGATGAGGAGGAGGATGATGATAATGATGATGGTGGTGATAATGATGATGATGATGATGATGATGATGATGATGATGATGATGATGATGATGATGATAATGATGATGATGAAAATGATGATGATGATGGTGATGATGGTGATGATGGTGATGATGATGATGGTGATGATGGTGATGATGGTGATGATGGTGATGATGATGATGATGATGATGGTGATGATGGTGATGATGAAAATGATGATGATATTGATGATGATGATAATGATGATGATGATGATGATGATGATGATGATGATGATGATGATGATGATGATGATGATGATGATAATATGGATGATGAACAAGATGGATGGAGTTCCAGAGGCGTGGATCAACTTAATTTGCCCCCCACCCCTCACCCCATGCAACATCATCCTCACTAGTACGCCAGTGCTATAAAGTGGCGTTATACCTGTCTTTATAATCTATAACTGTTGAAATAAAGTAGGTATGGTAATTTAATTTCAGACATTCTAAATCTAAATGTGGATGTACTGTAGTAATAAATGAACATGAAATTCCGGCGTCTCTTTAAACTCATGGATCTTGTATGTATTATGTTATGCACTCATGCACGTTGAATGTGATTATTATAAACTGTTCAAGAGACATCGATGGATCATGAAAATCGCCGTTAGTCTTTCGTCTATCATTGGTCAGTGAAGTTATAAATAACAACTAACATTTGATTTGTTGTGTGGATATCATATACATTAGAATGATCTCTGAACAAGGATGTGTTAATGGAGTATTTTATTGCAATAGTAATATTTTTATTCTACTAATTTATGTTCCTTCTATTCACTGTAGCATAACATTTTAGGATATATTATCGTGATTTTGAAAGCACCTAATATATAAAATGCTGTCGTCTCCCTTCAAAGTCAGTCCGTTTACCCCTCTTGCATAATTATTAAAGTTCATGGGGTTTTTCTAGAGCTTGAAATTCCCTTGGGTGTGTCTCTTGTACAAGTTTACAACCATTACACTAGCTAAAGGATGGTTTATACATGCAAGAAGGATCTTTGCAAAAGCAAGATAATACAAGACATCGAGTGGATTAGGGTGGATCTGTCCTGGCATCTACGCCTTAATCTCACCGGGAGACCTCGCTCGGTGCTCCGCCGGTGAATGTATATAAATTTAGATCACTCTGTAAATTTTACATGAAGCGCCACGCACACATGACAATAATAACGTCATCGGCTGTGCTATTATGTCCCGGTCACACATAACCATACAGCATTGCCGTAAGACTAAGAGCCACGTACGTATTGGCATTTGTGTTGGAATGATATGAAACGGGGCTCTTTGGTGGCAATTTCGTGGCCTTTCCGAGGCAATATATACGTGGTCATACGTGAACACACGTGGCATAACTGTGTTGCCTTGCCACTTAAGCCCTGGTCACAACCCACCGTGCGTGTTTTTAGTCCGTACGGTTTTTGGGGAGGCCACGGCCGCCACGTTTTTCTAAAAACGTAGGGAGAGAGTGGCAAAGGCAGGGAGGGAGTACCGGCAACGCACGTCACACGCACGGTGTAAGTACGTGGCCCGCACGCCACGCCTGGCCGTGAGCGGTTGCGTGCATCGTACGTTGCGCACGTGGTAAGTGCGTTGTACGTGCTTACAACGTGCTTACAACGTGCTTACAACGTACGGTCTCCGTGCGGTTGCCACGTTATCGTACGGAGGCCGTACTTACACGTGCTGCTCACGTACGGTGTCCTTACTCACTAAGTGCGTGCAAGTGCGAACAACCTTTTCTGCTCATATTATACTGCAGAAATCAGTGCGCACAACGTGCGTTGTAAGTGCGGAGCACGTGCTTACTCGGTACGGTCCACGTGAGTTCTGCGTGCTCATTGGACAGTTGAACTGGGGAAGTGCCGAGTAAGCACGGACCACGCACTTATCACGTGCGCAGCACGCACGTGCGCTCATTGGCTGCAGAACGCAGCGAAAACGCAGCGAACGCAGCGAAAGTTCCTCGTGCACTAAAAGTGCTACGTCGTGTCTGCGTGCTCCCAAATCCGTACTGAGTCGGTACTGAGTCGGTACTCACCTCGTACGGATACCCAAATTTTGCCCACGTTTTTGCAAGTAGACAGCACGCACGGGGCACGCACTTGCAAGTACGGCGGGTTGTGACCACCGCTTTACGGGAAGACAGAGCTGATAAAAAATAGCCATGTCGTGGCAGAGTTTGTGAACATATTGCAATCTCTGCTCTGCCTCCACGTAAAGTAGCACGATACCCCTCTATACTGCCACGTACGTATTGACACATATTGTCACGTATTGCAATGAAATAACCATGACATTTCTACAAAAATGCCAATACGTGGCTCTTACGGGATGGCTTTACGGGTATGTGTGACATAGGACATCTTAATTATGCATTCAGGGCTTCGAGGCCCTATGTCATAATATCTAAATTTAGTTACGATAACTTTGTATTAACATATTGCTTCAAACCTCGTATATGTTTTGCATGTGATAGAAACAGGAAAATTTGCCCTGGCGACAATAAATTGTTTAAATTTTGTTTTTGTAATAAAACTATGTAATAATATCTAAATTCAGTTTAACGATAACTTTGTATTAATATATCGCTTCAAACCTCTCATAAGCATGTGATAAAAAATTTGCCCTGGCAACAATAAATTGTTCCAACATTTTTTTTTTTTTGCGGAAAGTTATATGGTTTATAGAGATTGGTATACATTTTTGGATTGTGGTTATTGGTTTACGTTTTATATAATAGTTATCTTTGTAATTGGTTTATGGGAAATGAGTAATGGAACAACAATTGCTGCCAGAGCCAGATTTTGATTGCGTCTAGCGTTAGTGCTATAAAATCATACAGGGAGCAAGTGTCGCCGGAGCAAATATCACAGAGCTGTTTGACAAGTTGCGTATAGTCAGAGTCAATCAATAGGGTGAGGAGGGGGGGGGGGGGGGGGGGGGGGGGTGTCAGGGCAAGTTTTCCCCAAAAAAGGTGGAGCCTATTTAAAGGGGGCCACCACTCAAAGAACAACACCGGCTTATATGTGTTGGTACCGTTGTTTGAAATAAAATAGATGTACAACACTTTGCAAGGGATTGTGTAATTCATTTTTAAAATGCAATTAATCTTACGGAACCAAATGGGGCCTTTGGTTCCGTAAGCGCCAAACGTTTGCGCGTACCTGTACACGTACGTTTGGAGACAATATAACGCGTACGTCTTCTTCTGTAGATCCATGAACACATAATTTAGTTTTGTTATGATTTTTCATATTATATTACAATTTGTCTGGAAACCTATTTTTCGGAACTTTTTGGTGGAATATGGACTACTGAAACCATTACGTTTCATTTATAAGACTATTATAACCGGGTGTTGGTTCCCTATAAAAACGTAAGCTATTTATTTCCCCACATAGATGGGACAATGAGGGAGCAATATTTTACAAAGATCTATATAGGAGCAGACATTGAAATCTATTTTTTACTCTCCGAGATTAATTTCTCTTTAAACGAGTCTAACTATAACAAATTATTATAAGAAATAGATATACCAAGTCTTGTATGCCCTGCCCCTCTACTCTTTTTCTAGTGTGTTTTGGAGCAGCAGTATACTGTATGTTTAGAATTGTGGAATTATAGGCTATTCGTTTTTGACTCGCACTGTATATTGGTCATTGCCAAATCAACTTGTTTTATGTGTGGTGACTCTGGTGAGTATGCGCATAAATATTGATTACAAACACACGCACACACACACACACACACACACACACACACACGCACACACACACACACACACACACACACACACACACACACACACACACACACACACACACACATACACATACACCTACGCACACACAAGCTAGCATATTACTAATGCATTAATTAATTAATGCAGCAACATACGCAAATGTGTACACATACTAATCTTGCATGTGCCGGCCTTTTTCGTAAACATTAACAAACATCAGTCAGTCGGTTCTTCAATCAACCATTCTTCCACATTTTGCGTAAAGAATTCACACGCACACCTTATATTTCACATACACACTAAGATAAAAGAGACAATGTATGTATGTATGTGCGACTGTGTTTGATCTGTAATTATGTTGTCCAAATTAATCTTAATGAAATGGGAGTCAAAATATGTTCATCCTTCAACCCCAAACTACAAAGGTTTTTAACTGATATACCGTCTTTCATTTTCTCGTATTGTTGCCCTTTTCATTACTTTGAATGTTTACTTTAAATGTATCATTATTCATTTGAATGTGTTTGCATCGCGTTCGATTGTGTATACAAATTTTAAAATAAAAACCGATCAATCAATTGGTCTGGAAAGGTATCGATTTTGTTTAGTCTTGTTTGTGATATGATTCATTAGAATTTGGTTACGAGACATGTAGCATGACCTGTAATTATGATGCATGGCTGGTTTAAATTGACTTCACTAAGGATTATAGTGATGTATGGTTGTGATTATTTTGTATTCACGAAGAAGAAAAAACTGCTCAAAACTGCTTATCTACTGTAATAACGTCTGTGTTGTAAAATGAGAGTCAATAAAAATGGGACCTAAATTTTCGATCATAGCAGAATCTTCTTCAGAGGCTAAATGACCAATCATTTAGATTGTCCTAGTATAGGATCGAAAGTTTAGGCACTATATTGACTCTCATTAGTTTGTTTTCATAAAACTCAAGTTGACTCAAATATCAAAAGACAAAGAGAATCGAACTCAGTTGTTTCGTCTTATACCCCTCGGAGAAGTTTTATTTTTTATTTCAAATTATCACTTCCAAATGTATATACAATTCTTGGGGGAAAATCTATACATAATAGTGATAATAGTTCAATAACACATAGGACATAATCTTACATTTATTCGTCTATTTACATATCAATAACAACAACAACAACGACGACAACTAGCGAGTCACGTGTCCAAGACGATTTAAAGTGACCAATGAGCTATCACGCATTGACAATGCTCCACTAAACTTCACATTAATTTTGATAGAAAACCTTTTTTCAAACATAGTATACAAATCATAATTATAATCACACATATTTTTGACATAAAACAGTGGTACCACTAAAAAATCCTTCTTTTCTCTTTGTGGTTTAACATGTTTAAAGACATTGCACGCTAACTCTTAATAATTTATACATGATTCGATTTTATGACGTTGGTAATGAATGATTAGTGAACATTCACAATTAGGTAGTGCCAAAATAACGCTTTCTCGAAACCCATGTTTAAAGCAATTACAGTAAATTTAATACACATACTCCTTTATTTCATAGTTGATTTGAAACATGTCGTTTTCCTCTTAAAACCTTCAAAAGTTAATGTCCATTACAGCACAAGTCAATAAATAAATAAAAACACCTAATTAATGTTTTTCCTAAGTTCGCAGATTTTGTTTAACATCGTCTTCCCATACGTTTGGATTGAATAGAGAGACATCATAATTCGCCTTCAATATTCTATGGTAGCTTCTTCGATCCAAACAAGAAACAGGATACGACAATTGTAAAACAAAATACTGCTCGTTCTCTCGACAAAATTCAGAAATTCAAAACAGACAATCGGTTACCTTACCATTATTAACGATAATTGTCGAACACATCAACATAAAAACATTGAGATATAATTCGTGTGAGTTCATCGCCATCTTATAGCGTGCGTATATAAATAAAATACAAATCCCTTCGTGTGTTTAAATAGATTTCTCAAGTTGGTAAAAAAGGGCTCAATCGGAAAATATGTGACACAAAATTGACAACCGGTTAACCAAAGTAACTTAGATTGTGTAGTAGTAGCCCAGTGCAAGCATAGAACGATTTGTCAAAAAGATCAAAATAATGAATAACTGCAATCTTATCCCACTCGATTCTCTAGTCAAATGTATTAAGTGTACACATCATGAAAAGTCAGGTTTTTATGCTTTTAAAATTACCATCGATAATGGACCCATATTTTGTGCTCTGAAAATGTAATGATAATTACTTAATTATCATATTGTCGCTACTAAAATAATGCAGTTCCATGCATAATTTGCAGAGGTTCCATGTCATGTATAACAGTGTAAATGAGGTATAGTTTATATTATAATTATCTAGTTTATTATAACTAATCTCGAGATTTCAAAATGAATTATTATAGAGGTATGATGATTTTATCATCACGATGGATGTTTTCAACGTATACAAGTTTTCATTCAAACAATATAAGAAGTAACACGTCTAGCGCAGGTGCAACCTACATTTTATTATATTGATCCTGATTGGTTGAAGACGGTCATGTGAGCTTCATATTATAGTTTGTAAAGCTTCTCCAGTCTGCAACATTGTAACTATTATATGTTTGAAGTAATTGTATGGATGTTGTTTTATTCAGCAGGGGGTGCATGGGTCAACAAGAGTTAGGGGTACGTGTTCAACAAAACCTTTATGTTTTCTTTGACTAAATGCGTATCGATGGGGAAGGGGGTAATGCAAGGGGGTATCGGAGGGGTGCAATGCAACCCGTTGCACCTGCTCCTTCGAACATCATACACCCCTCTCTCTCTCCTTGAACCAGATCTCGCTATGAAAGTCTCTCTAAAGATCGATGCATGGACTACTCTCTGGAGTGCTGCACCCCAACATCTTTCTTTCTGCTGAATCCACATCTTCCTCCATGCATGCATGTAACCCCCCTCTTCGGATGATGATGGTGATGATGATGCTGCGGTGTATCGTATATCGAGTGATGCGGATTGTTGACACGGTTGATGGTGGTGTTTTACAATTCAGATGTTGCGAGCGAACGGTGTAGCTACTAAAGCTAGCATGCACGTCTGAATTATGTCGATGGGCTTTTTCCGAGAAGACTGCATGAGAGACGCTTCTTCATCATGTTCATGCGATACCACTCACTCACTCACTGTCCCGTTATACATTCATCAGGTTCATGGGTCATGGTTTATGTTGTCTCTTCGTTATTGACTGATATACCCATGTATATGTATGATCAGGGAGCGAGACAAGTTTGCTCCTATCCTCCTATATCCTGTCCTATATATCCTCAATCTTCGACATTCGCCATCTTTGAATACTCGACTCTTCCCGCTTCTCTGTCTTGTGGAGAGCGCATGCGCGAATCAATTACAATCGGCGAACAATGATCTGTCCGTGGATCTCGTTGGAGTGTTTTCGAAAATTCATCCCGCGAAAAGCTCCGAGAATTATACTTATATAATAATTAATAAATGTAACGATTTATTTCACATTTTAAAAGTTCAGTCAAAAGAGTCTTCTCTGTCCATTCATAATTTGTTTGTTTTTTAAGAAGTAGAGTGCTCGCGACTGTCCAAATATTTAAAGAGAATAATAATAATAATAATAATGTCTTTTTGGTGCGATTGTTCCTTCGCGATCAGCATGTCAATCGCTCGACCGATAGACCGATCGGTCTGCTGGCGAGTGGCTCCCGCCGAGACTCGGGCGAGCCGGCTGCCTCCGATGGCCTCTCCATACCGAACAGGGGCCTGCACATGGTGGAAAACAATAGAGCGAAGTGGTTACTTTCAGTTCATATTTTAACTTAAACATAAAACTATTAATCGTTATTAATCATCACGTATATTATATTTTCTAAAATTATGGGATAAATTTGTATTGAAAAGTAAATTTTAATAGCACTTTGGTCTTCGGTTATTCTGATTTGTTGACCTATACATTCATATTCGTATATAATTGTCAGATAACTGTATTCATTTTGACAGACAACAATGCCCATGTTAGTCATATACTTATAAAGTAATTGTTCAATTAAATGTTAACCGTTTTAACTTCTTCACTATTACAACTACTACACTGTACTAACTGGTAAAGAGAAATTAACATCTAAGAAGGAATATACATAGTAATTGCATATTAATTCACAAAAACAAAAATTCAACAGTTCTAATCGATGAAGATAGTTAAAGGAATAGAAATGAATTGAGAAATGAACCCCTGATTGTATTAATCTTACCTTTTGTGTACTGGCTTGAAGGCCGTCCTGAGAGGTTGTTCCTCCGAGGAGAGAGATGAGGAGAGTTTGGACTCATCTACAACAGAGGAAGAGAAACGAGAGAGAGAAATCATTAATAAACAATATAATAATAACGATTTCGACTCATGTACTCCAGAGAAAGGGGAAATAATGAGAAAGAAATCATCAAAAAACAATTAGAATAATCACAGTTTCGACTCATCTACAACAGAGGAATATAACTGAGAGAGAAATCATCAATAAACAATCTAATAGTCAATAAACGCTGCAAATGATTTGCATTTGAATCGTTATCTGATTGTTTCGTTATGTTAATGAAATGCGTGGAATTACTGTTTTATTTGGAGGCGATTATTTGCAAACATTCTTCTGATATTATCTGACATCATATAATTCATAAAAATGTTGAGGCGTGCAAGTTTGTGCCTTTATAATAAACCGAAACTACCAAAGGAAAATGTAATATTTGACAACAAAAAAGGGAAATTAGGTAACACTCCTTAAATACTTTCGGTAAGATCCCATGGGGCTTAACACAATATCTCTTCATCTCTCTTCGGCCGAGTTTCTAGTTCTCTCTCTTTCACTATAATCATCATCATCATCATAATCATCGTCAACATCAAACAATGATCATCAATATCTGCTTTCTTTGTGTTCTTCTTTATGAAATGAGACAACGCGCCACTCCCTTTGGGAGCAATGCATGCATGGAACGCCTCTATAACGGTGTGTAACCAGTGAAGCTGGAATTTTGATGAAACCGAGATATACAGTCCGCTCCCGTTACAATGAGTATTGACAATAATATACACACAGAAGTCATTATTCTGTAACGAGTGATCGCCAGAAGACCAAATGAAATCAAGCACAAAAGAGCTAACTTTATTATGGCCACCACAATTATGAGATCAAAAACCCAAAACAGCTACATACACCGTCTAGTTGTCCTTTTAATTTAATCTATATAATTTCTTTTCTCCTACTGTTTCTAAGTCTTCGGGGTTTTTTTAAAGTCAGGTTTCTTTTTTGTTTAATTCCATTGAAAAATAGGATACATTCTGACAGAAATAATCACGAGAAAGTAAAATATTTGCCCTTAAATTTCGATATGATATTTGTATGCTTCTGGGTCCACAAGTCATCAAGGACGAGCGGAAATGAACGATCGAACTAACAAACAAACAAGGTTAAATTAGAAGATGAAAAAAAAGTAAGGCAAATCATTTCACATTCATTTTCTCCCTCTCTCTCTCTCTCTCTTTTTATTTTCCATGCAGGGAAATAATTTGGAATGATACACTATTAATAGCCGGGGTGAGGCCACATTGTTGTCTAAACATGAGTGTTCTGCTGATTCGATTGTTGGCGCTCATGTGACAAAGAATTTGGATAACTCAGGACACCGATACCGCAAATGGAATTAAAAGGCAAGAATATATATAAGACACTTGTCAATGTTTTGTCATTCTTTCGTCAGTTGAGGAGTGGAGAAGGTTGGAGGCAATTGATGTTTAAACCAGCGGTGTATATTTCACGCACTCGAGGCGATGTGCCACGGAATATATTATTATCCACACACAAAAAAAAGGATGGGAATAAATAAAAAGAAAGGGGGGGAAAAAAGAGACAATCGCGTATTCTAATTCCGCTATTAGATCCGCGACATCAGAAAAGAATGCGGAGGGGCTACAAACAACTCGTTATACATCTGATACACCGTGTTCTACAATAATATGATCACCCAGTGCGCAACGGTAAAAAAATGCTGATTTGAATAAATTAATATGTAATTCGCCTCGGCGCGGGTAAACATTTATTCTGCTAATTCCTGTGCGCGGCCCGGCGGTCCCCGGGCAACCATGCCGGAGCGAGAAGTAACCCGAGATATTTTCTCGCGAGAGAATGAATACGGTTTTAAGGACAAGCGAGATAACTTGAGATCATGCCACCATGACAAGCATATATAACTGCTGAAAACATACCTTCTCTTATATTTCCTGCAATTTCTCACCTTTTTTTGAATGTCTTTCTCTTCCTTTCTCGATACATTTTCTCTTTATCTCTTTATATTCTTACACATTTTTGGATGCATTTTTCTTTCTATCTACTCCGTTCTCTGTATATCCTTTCTCCCTCCTTATGTTTTCATCTCTTTCTCTGACTCAATATTGATGTCTTTTATGTGACACCATTCTCTCCTCTACCTTTTTTTAACGAACTTTTTGCTTGAGAGAAAGGTAATATTGCTCTTTTTGTGTAAAAAAAAAGAAGAAAAGAAGACGTGAATAAGGTCAAGGGACAACCCTAAGTTCGTAGATAAAGGGGAACTTCTCTAAATTGTACAAAGTTTTCGAAAGATGCAGACAGTGGTTAAAATAACAAATTCAGAAATAATCGATTTCAGAAAAAAAGATAACCGTTAATAGGCCACATTTGTAAATTAATCATAGACATCAAAAGTATCAGACTCGGGGTATGATTATGTTCATTTTCGATTATGTTCTTGTTTCTCCGCGCACTTTCTCTCTCTCGTTTGATGTTGGTTTCGCTCGCCCTTTTCATTAAATGATCAATGAACAACGGACAGTTTCAGGACAAAATATTTTGTCTTTTGAAGTTTGAAGAGAAAAAAAAACAGAATATTTACTCACTTTCTCTGTGTTGTTGAATGGATGCGAGGATGCTAGCCGTGATGCCGCTTTGGTGCGCCGCAAACTCCTTGCTCATGGTGTAGCGGGCGTGGTGGGGTGTGGTGGCCAGAAGCGGCCCCTGGGCAGTGCTGACAACGGACGTGGGCGCGCCCTGTCCCTGCGGATGCTGCGCCTGTAGATGATGTGGGGACATCCCGGCAGCGGCGGCGGCGGCGAGCTGGAGTTGCGATGGGTGGATGGGGAAACCTGGTGGGAGTGGGATACCGTGGAACTGTCCGTTAACCCAGTGGCGGAGGCTGCTCATCGGCGAGTCGTAGGGACTCCCGTAAACTGCTGCCAGCGCTTGGTGACGCGCACCGAGTCCGTTATGCATGAGCGTGCGCGTTCGCTCGGATGGGGTGGATGCCGACGTCGCCGTGTTGGCCAGCGACCAGATCTTGGGCTTGGTCTGCGAGCTGGGTGCGTCAGCGTGCGACTTGTTGTCCCTGCTGCTGTCGTTGTTTGCGTCGTCCTCGTGGTGGTGGTGAATCGGGCTGGCCGATCTTCGCTCATCGTGACTGTGCGCGGGCGAGGCCGAGCCGCATGCCCTAGAAACTGGGCTCGACGGCCGGCTCGTATGCGAACTCAAACTGTCCGAGCGGTGGTCGCGGTGACCAATATCGTGCGATGACATCAGCGGCGAAGTCAACGATGATGAGGTGTGTACGCGGAGAGGGCTAACGAAGCCATTGAGGCTAGCTAGTCGATGTCGTTCAGCTAAGAGGTCCATGCTCCGTCTCCTGAACTCCTCGCTCATCGAGGGGATGTGGTGTTCAGAGTCCTTTGCACCTATGTACGAAACAGACGGAGACGAATATACTGTTAGACATTTGAATGATAGTAGATTAATCTAAAGCGTTGTGATAAGAGCTTATAATCTGTATCTTACTAAAAATCAGGCTTTACATGAATAAGTGAAGAATAAAACTACATTGGCATTTGGCAAAAAAGAAATGGCAAAAGAAAAAAAAATGGAAATGTAACCAAGACGTACCTGCTTCCATTCGTTCCGCCATTGGTCCGACGTCCCGCATGACAAGGCCGAGTCTGGTGGGGTCGTGCAATCTCATCCTTACGTCCTCATCGTGCCTCATCCTCAACTCGTCGTCGTGATGGTGATCGCGTTCGCCACGGCGGTCATCATCGTCCATATCCTTGCCGAGCAGTCTCGATTCACCGTCCATCTTGCCGTCGAGATCGTCCAGTTTTCCGTCGAGATCGTCGCCGTCAACGTCGACGTCGATGTCCCTGCCGTCATCGTTGTCGTCGCCAATCGAGTCGCAGTCGTCCTTGTCTTCGGACGTGCCGTCGCCGCATCGGTTCCTGGGTGACCACGTCATCTTGTTCTCCTTCTTCAGACGACGTCGGGCGTTGGCAAACCATGTCGAGACCTAATCAGAAAAAACAAATTAAAAATGCAAATTTAGAAAGAAATTTGTACATGACAATAATCATTAGTTTGATCTTTCAATTGAGAAACTATTTTTAAATCATCAACAACATTTAACTGTGTCCACAACAACGGATAGTTATGTTTGTCTATTTTCATTAATAATATCCTAATGGTTTTCATTAACCATATGAAATATAAGTCAAAGGGTCTAAGGTTGCAACGCAGCAGCGGATGTACTATTTTAGTTGGTAGGTAACATGTTTTTACATTATGTTTTAATGCATTATTTGATCAAGCATTTAATCACTTCCTATTAGCTGTCATGGTTTCATCTTGTTGTTAGCAAAATACAAGTATAATAGACATGCCATGTATGACATCATGATCGGGAGGGCAAGTACAGAGCAATGACCATGTTGGTGGCGATAATGAATGGGGTAAGTCGTATATGGGACGACACGATGAAATATGTTGGAGTCATCGATATGAATCGATAGATAAAGAGTATCCTCCTCGAGTTTTTTTTTTATAATAAAGTTATACCGTACCATTACTATTATATGACACGAGATTTGTGTATTTTTCTAGCAATCAGTCATTATCAATGGGCATTCAAAAGTAGCTTCAAGACAAATAATCATAATGAAATGTATTGTTTCGAATGTATAAAGATGGCAGAGCACGCGTGAAATCAAACGGGCGTTATTGCATCCATCAAATTCATATCGATGGTTGAAGTCGTGACATCCCTGTGAACCCACGGGGGCCCGCGTCCTACGTTAAATCAGCTGTGTTGTTATTTATTTACAGGTGTTAACACTAATCTCACAAATTCGACTGATTGCTTGACAAGGTTGGCTCGATTGAATAGAAATATTAATTAATTGACCGATTGGGAGCGGTCGAAAGGTGAAAATATCCGTTTAGGTCTCTATACACCTGAACATGCATGTCTAACAAACTGAGTGTAACGCGCTTCAGCGGCAATGAATGTCTATATGTGGGACCGATATGACCTTGAGTGGAGAACGACTAAACGTTCTGCTACTACATATACAGAAGTTAACCCTTCAGATACATTTGAACATCTCACTTTATAATTTTTAAAAATGTTAGATTGCGTGTTATGGCTCTGTGATGCTTAAGGCCTATAGTATATGTATATCTCACAGGGTAAAATGACGCCATATACATAGTACAATATTAATAATCGCTTTATTCCGGCGCCAATCAAGTAGTGATCACAGCAACAAGTTCACGCTTCGGTCATTATCATACATTCACCGTCCCCCGTCTGTAGCTGATGATACATAACCTATTCTCAAGCATACGTCCCCCAAATCTAGTCCACTCTCTCTTTTTCAATCTCCCTCTCTCTCTTCTCTTTATACACCTGTCTACCATTCCAATCTCTGCCCCTTTCCCCCTCTTGCTCTATCTCTCTCTTTCACACAAACACGCATATTAAGGTCACACACACATATTTTTACCATCATCAAATTCTGAAAGGTTGCTCTATTACTATATATCTTCAACATTTCTAGTGATCGTCGATGGGGAAAATAATACTATGGTGATCATCGATAACGGAATTCGTCTTACCTGCGTGAGGGTCATCTTGGTGATGATGGCGAGCATGATCTTCTCCCCCTTGGTCGGGTACGGGTTCTTGCGGTGCTCGTACAGCCAGGCCTTCAGCGTCGATGTCGTCTCCCTGGTCGCGTTCTTTCGCCGAGCGCCGTTCAGGTCCATGCCATAACTGTGTGAAGATTCGAAAAGAAAATGGAACACGTTAAATTAAGAAAAGAAGAAAAAGAAAAAAAATCAATATTTTGCCGATCGCAAAGCTAGAGTCGGCCCATATACCGCATACGAGGTGCAAATTAGGGGGGACAACTGGCAAGGTATCTCATAAGGGAGCGTATGCAAGTCTTTATTTATTCTCATCATAGGGGGGCAAAATATAAGGGGGTAAGATTGCCTTCATGGGTGGATGCAATATCCCCTCTCATCCCTAAGTAGTAAGTATGTCATGGCAGGTCCTGTTCTAGAGAGAATATAGTTAATGTGTTTTACCAACACCATGATATACAAACAAAAATCAATGTTCATGTATACGAACACTATAAGACCCTGAAGACGGCGTACCAGTTTTGAAAGGCTATTAAAGAAAACAAAAACAAAAGCATCCAAGAAATGCGATGCGCAACTTGAGATAATGTGTTAGAATTTTTAAAAATAACATTATCCCAAATCAAGATCAAGATCAAGATAAGTATGTTATTTTCGCAGCTCTCTCGTTGCGCATGACCTTTTGAAATACAGATATCTTCTTGGGAAGATGACAAAAGCCTATAGATACCCTTCCATAGCTTCTGGCTATTCACTCCATTTTTGTTGGATATTTCCTCTCTAGTTCGATCGTGCCTCGCACATTACTTTTCATTCTTATACGATCCAATTTTTCCCTTCCTTTTTCGTATTTTCTTCTTTTTTTTTGCCGCTGAAATTTCACTATCTTTTTTAAAATTTAGTGTGTGGTTTTTCTTTCTTCCTTTTCTTATTTTTCTTTTTGTTGTTGTCCCTTAAATTTCACTATCTTTTTAAAATTGAAGTTTGCTTGTCCTTTGTTTCTTCTTCATTCATTGAACTTGCTCATTAGGAATAAAATCTGCCGAGGGTTCGCAATTCATAACATGTAAACACATTCTGATCTGCGCAAACAAAAAAATCAGGTATCAATTTCGTGCCCTTAAGACAGCGAGAAGCGAGGCGAAAATAAAATACCAAACAAGAAAATAATGAGAATCGGAGAGATAGATAAAGAGATGGATAGTATGGGACAAAGTGAGGTAGATGTTAGATCTATCATATTTAGAGAAAGCAAAAGATGAGGCGAGGGAGGGAACAAAAGGTCGAAAATATTGTGATATAAGAAAGGCAACGAAAGACAAAAAGGAGAAGAAAGTGAAGATAAAAAGACAATAAATAGAAAACGATTTTGATGTTGAAACTTTACGCGCCCTTTTTTTTTTGCAGTTGCGTCGCGCGGCGGCTGCGTTACCCTACACGGTCTCATCGCATGTAAATTGCCGTCTACGGTTACCCCCTAACTCAATTCGTCGCAACGACTATCCGAATTGGTGTCAATTAAATACAATAAATATAGATATATTCTCTTGTAAATGTTATGATGCATATATATGCATGTTTGGCGGAAGCTATCTGCTACTGTATTTGTACGGCACCTGGCTATAAAAGCTGAGACTAGGGAGTTGGAAAAATTCATCGAACAAAAATTAGCGAAGGAAATGACTGCTATTTGAAATACGAGTGAAGGACAATTATACAAAATACAATTACTTTATTATTTCATGAAAGCCGTGATGCAATTTAGTCAGTATAATATATTGCTTGATTTCTTCCCCCTATAAAAGTAGAAATCTGATATTCTTTCTCCTGTTTTTTGTTGGTATTATAATGATCATGAAAGTTATGATTGAATTTGTAATTGTTATTGTATTACATGGTGTTGGACAAAACAATAGCAGATGGTTGTCTGGGTAACTACGTATATAGATAATCATTGTATCGGATTCTTCTACTAAGCGCATCTGGACAATTTTCTTTCTTTATACCGTCGATGTATAACGATTGAAATTGCCGAGATATCAAAAATTAATTTTCTCGAGGATTTTATTACCTCCAATTAATTTTTTTTTTAGAAAATTAGTACTAATTTAGATATATATTTTGTGATACTTAGATAATTATTTGAAAATTGCATTGACTCGCGTGTCCTTTATACACAAAATATTATAGGCTATAGGCTATTCTTCAAATACATTCCGAAACAATTCTAGAATATAATTTTTTTAATATTTCCTTCCTGTAGACATGGTAGAGGAAATGTATTTGACAATTTTGTTTTACAAATTCAAAGCGGTCATTATACAACGATGTACTTTAGAGGGCATTTGCTTTTACAAGCAGCGAGATTTTGCTTTTTCGTTTTTACATCACTATCTTAAAAATAATCATATCATATGATCGAGATGGGGTGGTCAACCGACTCACGATTCGTGTACTTTCCATCTAAAACAGGAAACGCAAAAATAGACCGTAATAGCTAAAATAAATGCAATAATCATATAAGGGCAATTTGGCGAACTGGAAATTATGTAGAGAAAACTACTCAGTGGTATCTGATAGGGCTTGATTGGTTCGACTCATCATCGGACGAATCGGCCCGCCAAAGACCGCGGGAACGAAACTGGGGGAAAGGGTACATAATTTACACAAGACCAAAGTAAACCATCTCCGCCTCCATGCACTGAACTCTGCTTTTCTCTACCCATATAGTAATATTTATATATTATTTCGCCCATTATTGAACCGTTCAGCGCTCGATCGCCTTTGCCGCAATTCCGACAACATAATCGAGAATATTACTTAGTAGAAACAAAATAACGAGAAAGGAAATGAAAATAATAATTTTAAGTACCTCAAACATTGACCTTGCCCGCGAACAATGTTAGGTTGGATGTAACCAATTAGTTTCAACCCCAAAACATGAAAAAGAACCGCGCATTTATTATATAGTTTTTGGGGTCTCAGTTATTTTAATAACCTTTAAGTTTAAGTGCACTTGAGTGCAAGTTCAACAATAGCGATGCAATCAATATGTTTTGGCCGTCTACCAAGACAGCATTCCCTGCCGTTTTTATTTGGAATAAAGGATTGCAATAAGTTAAACGTTTTCTTTTCTTTTCTTTAAAAGCAAACAAGCAAAAAGAAGGGCCGGGAAAATTCGATACAAGTCAGCTATAGCTTGATGGATGATGTGCTCATTGCCTCCTCGATGGATTGAGCGCAGGTGCATTATTTTGTAAAACAAATCTATTTATCATGGTATCCCAACTATTCAACAACATATATTTATTAAAGTTCCACCATTTTGATAGACTGAACCCATGCATGTACAAAGTAGATTTTGACCGAACAATAATTCAATTCCATATAAGGTAAGAAAAGACCATCCTGTTTTTGTTTTAAATCACAACCTCATTGAATTAGCATTATTTCAACAATGAAATGATGATCACGCTTGAGTAATTTGAAAGTATTGCACCTGTGCCGTCTCCCTCTCATGCGCTACAAAACAAAAATGTTAAAAAGAAAATTGTTGATCAATGTTCTCATTCATGTTCATACGTGTGTGTGTTTGTGTATACGATGTTTAATAGCGAGTCTGTTTTCCATGAACTGGAAATTACAAATTATAGGAAAAATTATTTCAATAACGATCATAATTTCATGTCAATTATAAAATCGAGTTCATCGCCGGTTCTCATTTTTGTCGAACTATAATAATAATAATACATAACTAAAAATAAATACATTTGTCTGATGGGAGGCGTCAGAAGTTCAGCTGTGTGTTCAAAGCGAAACGAACACAATCAACACGGAGCGAATACTGATATACTAGTAGTCGTTAAAGAGGCATATCCCTCATACGGGGGGCGGGAGGGTGCAAAGACAGGGGTATGGATTCCCGTGAGGGGAGGGGAAAGCTTTCATCAAACAAGGAACGCGTGTTATGTACTGTTTGATTCATTTGCTTGGCCCATAGGAGGCAGCAGGGGAAGACGTCGGCAATAATTCCCCTGCATATAAAAGGGAGGGGCGATGCACCCCCACCCCCCCCCCCCCCCCCCACACCCCGCTTTGTTACACGCCTCCGGTTACACAATAAGAAAAGCAATCGAACTTCACCCCGTCGAAGTGGACATTGACCTGCGGGTGATGTCATCGATGCACCGAATATAGACGCAATCGTATTAGCCGTGACCGTTCCCTTAACCGAACACCATTTTTTTTATATATACAACGATCGAGTTAGGGCACGGCCATGGCCAAGCATTATCATAACCGTCCACAAAACGCGCATCACTCTCTATTCATTAAATCTTCATTAAGACTGTAATACAACCACAATGAAACAATGCTAATTCATTGCATTGCGCTGTCCTACTCTAAAAAAAAAAACTTCACCCAAAGCCAACCCCGGAATCGCCATAATAATATTATGCATTATAATGATAGTGATGTCGTCCGTATTCCGAGAGCGATTAGCGGGCAATATAACCATTATAACAACCGCTCGGTGCAGGCGAGTCAATCAATTCCGAAATTGAATTACAAGCCCAAGTCCGACCCAATCGCCTATGGTTGTCCATTTTAGTTGCATTAGAGCGCGGGGAATCAAATCATTAAACCCGAATTAAAATTACATGAGGAATTGATGAAATCTGATTTCGAACATCGGTTAATTTCTGTATGATAATGGGTTACTCAAATGTCAGTGCAATTGAACTCCGCGCGAGTCCCGGCCGGCCGCTCACTGAAGCATTACCGGTAAATTGTTATTGACAGGGGTCCCGTCGCTATACACGAATCGTCGCAACAAAAACGGTACAATCATTATTCTCAGTGCGAAGATCATGTTAATAATTACCGGACAAAGGGGGCGATATTATTTAACGATAAATAATTAATGTAAGCTAGTCGTTTCGTTCATTCATTCAGTAGAATAACTTTGGAATGTACATATTTACACGCTATCGGCAGATAGTCATGTAAAAGTATAATAAGACATTGTAATTAAATGATGATAATATTATGATAATGCTATATAATTATCAGATGTAAAACATCAGAGACACTATGATGATAAATATTATAAGACGTTGCATGCAATTATTTTATTATATCAATTATGACAAAAACATTAAGAAACCGCTTTTAGATTTTTACAAACATCCAAACACATGTCTTAGATTTAACAAAAAAATACACGCATCAACTTCATGAATAGCTGTAAAGATTATATTGTCAAAATTATCACAATAATGATTATTTAAATGATTGTTGTTCTTACCGGTCTCCATAGTACTGGTATGTAGCCGGATCATAGGGATAGCACGCGGCTTGCTGAGCCGCAAGCGCAGCCGCATACCCCTCAGGGCTCCCCTTCAGGTCGGCATACGCGGAATTCTGTACCGAGAAAAAAAAGAATGAAAAGGTGGTGAATATTTTATCAAATTTAGATTCAGATGTCATTCCTTTTTTTTAACATTAAAATAAAAGACATTCATAAAGCAAGCGTGGCAATCTAAAGCAAGATAAATTAATGGCAAAAGCAAAACAAAAATACAACAATAGATATAAAATATGTAATCATTAGCATCAACTGATTTGCAATTATGACATTTAATAATATTCTTCTTTAGGACGAAGGTGTCAACGTTTAGATCAAGTGACTGTAAAATCCAATATAAATTGTTTCTAACATAAATCTAATATTCTTAAATTACGTCTTTTGGGACTGCGAGGAATAGGAATCAACATCGATCATTGTCGATTGGGAAATTATGATTTGTTTTCATAATAATTTATTTCAGTGACTTGCAATGTATTAGAGTAATATTTGTAATACATGTATCTCATAACATTCTGCTCGTTTCAAACCAGTGATCATGTATACCAAAGTACAAAGATTATACTCTATTCAAGTTTATCAGAAACCCGTACGTGCGTTACGATAATAATTATACGGATCAGTAAGCGTTAATTTGCGTCAATATTTTTCCCGAAACTACATGACTATATAAATTGTACATGTATTTTGCTCTTAAATATCCACCTCATGACCAAAATCGAAATCAGGCAGGTGGCTTTCCGTCGTTTATAAGTTTTATTAATAATAATTTAATTTTAAAAATGGACATCAGTAATGTTTCTTTATAAGAATTGTTCGTCTTATGTAAAGAAAAGACAGTTGTGTACATAACGTGAAAATAATACAATAATATTAGGTATACAAAGCACATTTTCAATAAGCGTTATAATTAAATAAACCGCATCTTAGTCATCAATCATTGATTATAAGGGTCTCTTAACATGCTTAAGAGGTCAAGAAAGGTAAAACTTATTCAATATTCATGAAACTACTTATAAAATGTGTATGTTAGGAACAAAAATTGGGCAAAGGCTTTCAAAAAAAGTTTGCAAAATCATGACAAATGAGTGAAAACTGACATTTCAAATCTTCTTCAAAGGTGGATCGAAAATTGATGTCTTTTTTATGTTTTGAATAATGGATGCTTTGATTATACAAGTTGTCCCATTTTCTCATTTCTTAATACATGTAGATTCAAATTGTAATGTAGAATAATGTTGCATTTAGATGATGGATGTTTGAAATTAACTGTCAGTCTTTTTGTTTCGCTTTTATAGTCTTAAAATTCGTCAAAGTCAAGGTCGGATCAAATGGGTCATTTAACGCTTAACTCGCACATATCCCATCATTACTCATCTATCTTTATTTTATGTTAACAAAAACCCGGTTGCTTTTAAACATGGATTCCTAGTTTTAAAACCACATTACACAAAGGAGCAATGGATAAAATGCAAGAGCTTCCAAGATGTACATGTACAAGCTAAGTAAGGTTTTACATAATGGATGCGCCACCAGTCAGCTAGCTTATCCAAAGTGTAAATGTCGTTAAAAGAAAAGAAAAAAAGGAGCTAAAGAGAGGAAAGATTGTTGTATAAAATGTTTTAAGTGGCGCGCTGCTCGAGCGAGCTCCCAGTGCGCGCTGCTCTCTAGCAGACGATGCGATCATGTTTCCATTATCAGCTGAGCCGCTGATCTGGGCGAGTTAAACTGGTCGCTCCATCACCTTCCGTGACAGCCGTGACTAGCTCTCAGAACTGCATTTCAGACATTTTTTGTTTAAATCTCCGAGAGTTTTTGTTTTGTTTTTGTTTTGTTTAGTGAAATTTAATGATGATATTATTATCCTTGGCAATTTAATTCGGTCAACCATGGTAGACATACATACAACTTTTCTTGTTAAACTTTTGACCAAGTATTTAATAGTACAATCAATTATTGTTGTTATAAGAAATGACATCGAATCATTGATATTTCAGCACAATTTGATTTTATCATCATTATTCATTTTGACAATTTCTGCTATTTAATCATGTTTTTTATTCCATTTGTCTTTTCCACTTCGTTCTCCTCTCATCTTTATCGTCGTTACCCTTTTCTTTCCTTTACATTCATTTCTTCATCTTCTAAGACTCTTTCCAACTTCTTCCCAAACCAAACTATTGAATTCACCCTTTAGCATAATTTGTTTTCTGATTTTGTAAATAATAATTATACCCTTGTCTGGTTTCCTTTGCGATTTTTTTCCGCCAGTGACGAAGATAATGATGATGCCACTTATAAAATGTTGATCACATTACAATTGTATTGTCTTATAATTACTAACTATGACGATACAGTTAGGAGTTTGCATATTTAGATCAGCTTTTGTTTAATCATTTTAAAATTATGATTAATTATGACAATTACAGTTAGGAGTGTGCATAGAATGATCAGCTTGAGTTATTATAACCCCCTTATTACCAAGTCAATTAAAAGGTAATTGCATAATCACATAATGTCTATATTATATCAATGGTGCTGAGTTGGTTAAGTCAAAGCCGTCACCAAAACCTATATAATTAATGGCGCTTAAATGCGTCTTCGGTTCCATTTTAAACATGTTTAAAGGCGTATAAGCTCTATTAGCAAACACTGTAAATATATAGAATTAAGCGCCCAAGATTATAGCTTGTGCGTGCGTTGTATGTGTGTCTGCACCACACACATACCTATTGTGTAGGCTTCTTCAGTTATACCTTGTATACAAAACAGTGAAGCCAACCTTACTTTTCATCTATTCCTTTATCACAATACTGTGTATCGATCAGTGTTCATGCCTTTACTCTTTTATTCAACCCTAACGCGATAGGCATACAATGTATATACAATTCCTGCTATATTCCGTGTACTAAAAGGCCTATTCGTTTGGCTATATAATCCAATATAAACATTAGGAAAGGGGATTTCTCATTCAATAGATTAGTATGTTCTGTAATTTAAGATTAAAATATCAAAGAGGAATGGTCTTCTTGAATAAAATTATGTTGGCGATTAGGTAATTGATATATCACTTGAGATATAATCGGGGATGAGTTGCTGTTACTGTTACAATGAGTGTATTAAGTGTATCATCACAGTGGGTTTTACATATATTATTCCTTTCTTGAACAAATTAAATTAAACTAAACTAAGTACCTAAATGACTGACAATAGCGATACAACCAAACCCTTACAAGACAGAAACAGTGAGAAATTAATCTGATTAAAGACATAATATACGAATCTCTGAGACTAATACAAAATATACAGAGTGACACTTTAAAAGAGAGTGGGACAAATAAAATATAGTCTACTATAAAGAGATCTACCTAACTGCAATGGACAGAGCGGGAGAGAGAGGGAGAGAGTGAAATAGAATGCAAAACTGTGGTAAAGTGTGATAGACGTTCAATTGAGGTGTTAACGGCGCGCCAAAAATCCACCCCATAATCATCGTCTGCTTGGGTTTGCAAAGCGTTACATCAAAATTGCGACATTTGATGCCGCCGGCGTTTTCGCCGCGCTTTCCCGCTAAGCCTCCCTTGTCAACGGCATTAGCGTCCTCACCGAGGCCCCCATCATCATCATCTTAACCTCATCTCGTCAAAGCATCGAGCCGTGGCCGTGCATGTGGGGGTACGAGTCATCCCCCATCACCACCATCATCATCCGCATCACCGTCCTCATCTTCAACAGTAGGAGCAATGCAATTATTATGCACCTCAATGATATCTCATATTCTTTATAGTTTATGCCTCTTTTACGAACAATAATTATCACCGATGGTTATAATTGGAAGAAGAAACAACTCATCTTCAAATCAAACTTCCTCTTGCATATTTTAATGTGTATCATCTTAGAACCATCTTAATCATCAACTATGTCGTCAACGCCATCATCCACAAAAGAAGGAGCAGCAATACGACCATTGTCGTCATTACACTTATCATCATCCTCATCATCATCATCATCATCATTATCATCATCATCATCATCATCATCTTCACCATTGTCTTCGTTCTCGTCATCATCATAATAATAATGATCTATACATGCTAATTCTAAACACTCTGCATAACATTTTAGCTACACATCTGTATGCTTCTCTCTACCATATCTTTTCTTATAACGAAAATGGGTATTCCTAACACTCCATCGGTTCTCAAGATAGTACCAACGTAATTTTTTTCTTCTTTTTTTCTGAACGATTTGCATAACTTTTTTACACCAAACTGCGCGAATATAAAAAAAAAACGCCACGACGATAAAAAAACGCAACAACTTTATATACTTCACCAAAAAACCGCAGGATTTTTCTACATTATCCTCCCGGCTTGTGATGGTAATTTGGCGTGGTATATAGGTAAATCGCTTCCACACAAAGCACACACACGCACAGTCTCTTAAATTTCTAAGTAAATTACGATGCGGTTAATAGGATGGTTTGTATTATTAGCATTAGCTCCGCAGTATATATTATTCTTCTCGTCGTGATCTTATTGTTGGAATTCTAGAAATGAAGAAGAAGAATTATCTATATAATTTTGATTTATTATCTCTCTTATACGAAATAATGATAAAGAATAATTATATCAACTGTTGGTATAGAATTATAAAAGCAAGTGATTGATTGCAAAAATGTCGTAATAGTAGCTCATCACTCTTTTGACTCTGAACTAATATAATGTCTCTTATTTTGAGCTGAAAAGGAGAATTATCATGAGTTCTGTTTCACGTTCCACGATGAACCCTCACAACCACATCTAAAAACTCTAAAAGTCTTGCAATATAGGATCCCAAAACGAGTCTGTGTGACTCACTCGCAGCGCGCAATCATGCCAGCCCAGAATCATTTCCTATACGTTCCCGCGACGAAACCTCAGTAATAATAATATTTATATAATCATAACGCGGCGGGGCGGATCATGAGGCATAACAACAATTTCTGTCTTGACTCGAATAATATCTACGACTAATATGAGTCTATATATGAGTAAAAAGAGAGGGATGGTGAAGTCGTGCAGAAAGAAGGAAGGGGCTAGGCACGAGGGAGTTACGAGTCGGGACGCGACTTACCAGTGGAGAGTAGAAGGCGGAGGGATCAGCGGCGAAGTGCACGTAGCCCTGCTCCGCGGCTGCCGCGGCGTAGGGCGAGGAGTAGAGTGCGGCCGGTAGGCCCGAGACCCGAGCCGAGTGCATCAGCGCGGCACGGCTGTCGAGCGGCGGACAGCAGACAGCCTGTCCCGGGGCCGGGTGCGGGTCGCTCACCACCGGACGACCGGTCTCGCAGCACGAGGTGGCTGGAGTTGCGGCCGACATGAGTAGCTGTGCATGTAAAGAAATAGAAACACACATAATTATTATTATACAATATACTGAATTATACCAAACTTTATTTTTGAGTAACCTTACTCTGTGACCATCACGAAAACTAATTTCGTTGATCACGCGTTTTAATTAAACAAAAATTGTTACGATTTTAACAAAGTCTGATAATTTACTCCTGCGTATTTATGAGATTACAAATAAGAGTATTTATATTTAGAAAAGGCACGCTTGAAAGAGATATGCTCACTTATATTTCAAATATTTCAATAGAATAATTATTTTGTTTAACCCACAAATCAAGTCATACAGACAGCAGATAGTTTCTTTCATTTGTATTTTTGTTCTCCTCAAAATTCAGTCTTTGACAGTAATTGATTGTTGTGAATAATGTTAGTCTTTGGAAATTATGAGATTAACTTGTATTTCATCATATACTTCTACATTATTTCATAGTACACTACTAGTTACCCAAAAGACGCGGAACAATATCATTCCATATTATGTTTCAGATGATCAAAAGTTTCTTTACAATGTTTAACGATAATAATTATACCTATTATAAGCATAATCATGATAAATTAAATGAAATGTGCATTATTTGGACAAGCACAGATGCTATAGCAAAACAAGATTATAACATTAACAGTTGTAAGCATAGAAGTTGGTAAAAACGTCGTTTAATACCAAATTCGCTGGTTTCTGATAGCACAATTTAGCCAAGTATTCAATTATTAACTAACAACTAACATGTTCTCCGTTGATATTAACGCAAACATTTTGTAATAAAATAATCTCGAATGAAATTATTTTTACATTGGTAGTAAGAATAACAATTCGTTCACTTTACATATTATACAACTAAAGGAAAATAACAAAATTTAGATCTTGAAAAGTTCGCAACACATAACAATAGATATTAATGACACTAGTAGTGTGAAACAAAACATATAGTATTATAACTTTCTTTCTTTTTTCATTGGTATTGAATTTGAATACAAATGAGGCAAAAATACTGAAACTAACGACTATAAATGAAAAGTATACAAATGAGTAAAGAACATGTTCATTCATATAATATAATTATTTCTGGTCAGTTTCCTTCTGTTTGAAATGACTAAAAACAAAATGTTTTAAACAAAATGTAAACATGGAAATGGCACCATAATTAAAAACGCTTTGCTTTCACGGCGAACAGATACACTCTTTTATTAATTCATATATACACTTATACAAAATCTTCTGGGGGAATTTAAAGTCATAAAATAGGTTAGTGATGTTGCGGTTCTCACCTGTGAAGAGGCCGGGTAAGGAAATCCTAATTGAGCGTAACTGGACATGATTCTTTAGCAGTCTCCAGAAGAATATCAACAGTCAGTAGATCAAGACGATGATGACAAAATCGTTAGTCAAAGTTCGGAGAATAATAATATTCCAGTTCGTTCTCTCGAATAAAGTTTACAACTTGTCGATGGTATAGGTAGATGAATTAATATATAATGTATAGACATAAAATATGATTCCAACTTAGAAAGATCCAAGCCGGGATTCGAGGGTTGACCGATACATCTCAGAACGAGTCGCCAGAGTTCTGGGGAGAAACTTTTCAGAGAGGATTCCAACTCGGTGGTGTTGAGGATGAAGAATGGTTCTCAGAACTGAAGTAGCCTCAAACAACCAGGTGTATAGAAATTGTCCCAAGTCCGAATGGTCAAGAAGAGCAAAACTATTTGACAATAAATTGTTCTTGGTCTTCAACCAACCAACAAAAATAATATTGAATTCCAAAATATTTTGATGGAGGCCAGAGAGGTATTGTCTTGACTCAGGTGATGCTTCGCCGGCAGGTTACAACGAAGGTTATGAAGATCACCTCCTGACGCAGGGCACCTATATCAAAGTCCAACAAACACTTTCCCAACTGACTGGCATCCGATTCAGTGGCGCACAGCTAGATACCCCCTCCTCATATACATCAAATTCCCTGTACGGTACACCACACGGCCCCATGTAAAACACTGCTCTCGCCGTGTCGGCAAGTGTATAACATTTGCGATGAATGGTTAGAGGGCTGCGAGCGGTGGCAATTCGCGAACAGTGGACGAACCGAGACGGGGGCTTTTCTGTTCCCAAAGTATACCAACGATAAACTGCGGTGTGGTGCTGTGCGTCTCTAACCTCCTATCGTAACCCGTGATGACTTGATCGCCCCCCTTATCCTACGGTATAGCTTCTTCGTCACGGGGCTACCCCTTACCACCGCATTCACATACCACGCTACCCCAGTAGCTAGCCTATCACCATACACGGGGGTTTACCGAACCTCACCGTACACATTTCAGCAGCAAGGTTTCGTAAGCTCCGCCTACTTGAGTGTGACGTCGCCGTACTCAGTTGCACTCATTAGCCAATCAGGCGCGATCTTACCCTCACTTAATACGCGACGTCACGTTGATTGGCGGATTAATGGAAAGTCATCGGTGGTAGTAATTTAGTGGAATGATTCACCCCCGCTCTCTCATGAAATGATATCACCATCGCCTGCCTGGGCATTTGGGTAGGCAAAATTGTTCTATTACCGTAAATTGGCGTTTTATCTATCACAACTTATTGCCATATCGCGCTCGCGAGTACACCTATAGAGCGCGGACAAATTCTGCCTAACTATGGGACAGATGTTTCGTGCAGTGATAGAGCGGTAGAGTCGCCTCGCCATACGCGACGTTTAGGGCAAGAACACTTCAGCACGATGCAAAATAAATGACTTACAAGTTTATGTGTTTTCTTTACTCAATTCAGGTATTATGTTTAACAACTAAGGAATAAAATAAAATACAACCAATTCCATCGAAGAAGACTTGAATGATACATATAGTAATTTGTGGTTATTGGTACTTGATATTCCACTGTGATATACATGTTTAATTTTAGACAGTTTCATATAATTAGCAGCGTGTTCCTGGCAAGTCTGCATCCTAACCTCATTAGAAAGAGTACAGACTTATTATTTTCCAAAATTTAAACAAAATACAAACGTTTACGATATCTCAACATTTGTATTTGACGATAAGTCCTCACATTTGTATAAGAAACAAAAACACATTCCACCTCCGAAATAATCAAGCACAACGGTGCGGAGCTGATGGGGTGTTTTACTTAAGATTCTTAGTTGAACTTAACTCTAAGTTTGACCTAACAATTATGGAAAGCCGTTATTTTTGTGTTTATTGTTGAAACAGTTCTTTATAAAAAAGGCATACATTTGTATACGAAATAAGTAATATTTCTTATTATCAAGGAGCCTTGAAGTAAGTGACATCACTTTTTGTTGGAAGCCTCAAATACTTGCATTTTGTTTGCTTTTGAATATGTTTTTATTCCAATAGTACATAATTATGGCTTACCATAATTGTTAGGTCCAACTTAGAATTTAAGTTAAACTTCGGCTCTTTGTGAAACGCCCCTCTGATGTCTTAAATGTGTACTATACTTCTGTCTATAGGGACGATTACTGGGTCCTTTTTTTCTGGCTAGGAAAAGAGCTCTGGCAAGGATGGAACCTGACGAAGCGCGCCCCCTTATGCCAGCAGGGTGACGAGACACACAACACGACTACAATTCATTGTTGCAGAAAGAGATACAATAGATTGTAAGTTGCAATTGATTGTAAGTCAGAAACTTTGCGCGTTTCAACCAATCAAATTCGCGTATTTAAAACACATAATCTGATTTACAATTAATAGTGACTTACAATCGATTGTAACTCTACAGGTCTTTTTTTCTTCTTATGTGAAACAAAATGTATACAAATCACCATCGCTTGATAATAATATTATCAAACATACCATACATATCAAACGTATGACTATTCATGTATTTTTATTTTTTTTATTATGTTTATAGAGTGAAATAATAATCAATCTGCGATATCTATCAAAATTATATTGTAATTAATTTTGAACGTGATTGTCGGATGAATGTGAGAATCATAAATCAAACGTGACTTTTCATTAATGTGTTTTTGACACATTTTTACAAATTTGTATAAAGAAAAGATATAATGGTGATGATGCTACATCACGGAAATTAAAGTCATTACCTGCTATTGCGTAACGACCGTTACTCTTGTCTCGAATCAAAATTGAAAGTATCCTTTTATTCTCTTTAGATTTATTACAGTCATATTAAACCTAGATTACACGTGGAAAAGCCAACAAAGTATTAAAGGGATCTAGTAACTTTGTTGACATGTGCAAAAAGTAATGAATGGTTGATAAATGTTGTTATATGATATGTCCACTTGGTGTTGTGTGAACATTTCAAGTCAAATGGATGTTATATGGCCGAGTAATGAGCAAAAATGCAAAGTGATATTCACGAACTCATTGCACTCACTTTGTACACGGTTTTCGCGGTCCAGTGGATAATTTAACATCTAAACACTTCAATCGTAAATATCTTTTTAACGAAAGGGAAATTTGAAAAACCGAAACCTGTCCCATGCTTTTACTATTGATAGAATACAACAAGGTATGAGGGAACCGTTAGAATTCCAATTGGATTTTTAGGATTTGGACAATGTTACTAAGTCCCTTTAAAACTTTGGTTACAAACGAAAGTTTTAATATATGTATTCTAATCAAAATTACTTTCAGACATATGAAATTAATATAGATATTATTTGTATCTCATCTAAGTGAAGGTAATTTTGATTTGAATACATATTTATTTCTCCAAGACTCGTAATTTTGTCAGTTTAAATATGTGAAATCGTTTAGATGAATTAAAAAACTACAAAAAACTTTGATGAGTAGAAATGTATCGACATCGAAGAAAAGTGACGTTTTACCTAACATTTGCTTGACTATATACCGGTAAAGAGATCTATCAACTGCTTAACAATTACTAGTTGTGTTCTTTTGTATCATTCATCGGCCATTACATTAACAACCAGACCGAATTAAAATGTTCCGATGATTAACGATAAACCTTAAACACATTTGTATAAGTTAATTACTGAAAAACAAGTTAACAACTATTATTACTAACATGATTAATCTCTATTATTAATCACTAATTATAGAAACATCGCCGGTAGTTGTATACGAGCACAGGTATAGTATTATTAATAGGATGGAACCGACTTTCCTGACAATTAGCCGGGACTTAGGGGGTGTTGACAATCGCGACAGGAAGTTGTACGGATGGGACTACACTACAGCTAGGGGAAGAGTCATCATCAAAAGTAATTTAGTTTTATGTCTGCAAAATATACGCATCATCCACTCAGGTGTTTTTTGAACAACAATAAACGGTTTTTTTTAAAGGAATTTCCGTTAAAAGTAGTAATTCATTAATCGCCTTTCATCGCGATTTAGTCGCATTTACAAAGTAATGATGTGTAATTTCCTAACCAATTAGTTATGATTCTTTCAATTTGACCACAACCAGCATAATGTTAAAAAAGAATAATGATAATGCATTTGCGATGAAATGCCGAAGAAAATATTGCTATATACTTACCTAGGCTATAATTCATGTGAAGGTTATATCTTATTACACCACGCAAATTATTTGGTTAATTTTATCTAACTACCAAGCAAATAAGGGACTGTATTCCCCTTACCTAAAGGTGAACTGTAAAATAATTATTATATAAAAAGACTGAATTCAACTTTAAAAACATGAACCGACAGTCATTTAGTTGAAGACAATATTTATTTACAAATCGAATCCACACTAGTCACTAATTAATCGTAGGTCATGTAAACTATCATGTTTACATCTTTCTGTTTACATATTAGCATGACCATGATGGCTAGACATATCATGCAATGGGTATCTCGAGCAAAGGATGTTTAAAATCTACAGAAAAGAACGAGTAGATGAAATTATTTAGTCAGGGGTGAATTGATATATATAAATACCCGTGGGCACTTTACGACGGCCGAGTCTAGCCATAGATTCATTAGCTAGTAGTGTAGATAGACGAGCTCGTCCCCTCAAAATGCTAGCCTTAAAGGGGTAGTTCAGTTTTGGTAAAGAGGGCGCTGCACGAAATAATTTTTTAGTGAGATAATGAAAAACTGATTGAAAAATGTGAAAGAGCATAGAATTTTAATGGCATAATAAACTTTATTTGATCAAAATCGGTTCAGAAGCGGCTGAAATATCAATAAATATATCCGATCGGAATAAATCTGGGCCCCAGATTTATTCGATTATTATTATTTTTTTTTTTTTAATGCTTACACTTTTTCAAAAAAATTCAAAAGAGGTTTTTAAATAGTTGTCGATGATCTCTCTATTTAATCATTATTTCAACAAAACATCACATGCATAATTTTGTATGAAAAATGGTTGAAACCAATGCTTTTTTAGAGAGCGCCCTCTTGTGTTTGAATGGCTCTTTTTGAATGATACTACTACAGGCTTTTTACTTAGTCGCTTGTAATTTTCTATACCTCTCGAGCATGGTAGAGTTATAACTATTAGTTCGGAATGTTATTGTGCAGGTTTTGGTTGCTAAAGCTCAGCCTTACCAAAACTGTACTACCCCTTTAAGTTAAAGGAACACTTTTTTGGACGTCTAGAGGGCACTTCAGAAGAAAAAATATATACCGGTATGTATTTCGCGAAGTAGAAAATAATAATAGAGCCAACACAAAATCTGATAAAATAATGATAATTCTATATTCTCTGTAATTCTATAATCAAAATATAATTATTTATATAGAAACGGTTAAAACAAGAAATATCAACTTTCAAGTTTATACCGCCAACCATCGGATTGGGTAAACGTACAATTATATAGCAAGTTATCGATTTTAGATATCACTTTTGAAGTGATGCGAATGAATAGTTCACCCAAAAGTTGACAAAGAAATCATAGACAATGAGTTACATGAATGTATATAGCTCACAACTAAAACATGTTTTTGATTCTGCAGAACATGCTGAATCACTAGCGAATTATTACAAATTATATAGTTTTTTTTTCTTCGTAAAATTATTCCAGTTTTGATAAGGAGTGCGAAATCCCATACCTATCTTCTAGCTAAAGACTGCAGTCGATCCAGCTGGCTTTCGATGACCTAGAAGGAAAAAAAAGAGGTTTCTATCCTGGTGCAATATTTCTCGCAGCAAAATGGCGGAGGAGGTGGGGGTAATGGGGCGGTAACTAAATTTCGATTTTTACTTGTGGGATGTCAGCCACCTCCCCCCCCCCCCCCCCCCCCCCGCCCCGCCAGAAAGAAGCTATATGTAATGTACATATTACAGTCAAACCTGTGTACAGTGACCACCCAAGGGAAACAAGAATTGTGGCCACTGTAGACAGGTGACCTCTATCATGTCTATAGACAGATTCCATGACATTGGTCTCTTCTCTGCAAGGGATCACTTTTGGTGGCCACCATATTACAGTAGTAGGTTGGCTGATATAGAGAGGTGGCCGCTAAGACAGGTTTGACTGTATTTTATTTCATTTATTTCGACTGATAAAACAATCATAAAATAAATCAATATAATATGCAAGAATTAAACAGAAATAATTATTTCCTACCGTATTAATTGGTTATAACTAGAATCAGAGGCGGAGGAATCATAAAAAGCACATCTAGGCTTGTAGAAATGGTCCCTTAATTACATTTAAAAGAGGTTAATTATAGTAATGTTCAATCACAATAAATACACAGTGAGTAAAGTAAGATAAACACAATCAAAAAACGACACAAGCTCACCTCCATAATACTATGTCCCCTATTCATGACACCCCCCGCCCCTTTCCTGGTCTTGGCTAGTCCTCTCGGGGTATACCATCGGCACAATGTGCCATCTCCCACAACTAGATTAAACCATGTTTGTGACTCACAATTTATCGGTATCGGTTTGGTTGTCTATGAAATGTCTAATGTACGCTGATTCATGTGCGAGAGTTTCATGCTAACATCACATGGTTAAAGCGCCATAGTATTCTTCAAAGAGCCCTAAATATGATTCTTTGGGAAACCCCCCCCCCCCCCCCCTGATTAAAATCATACATTTCGCTATTATGATAACAAAATCATAAAAAATCAAACATTTTACATCATTTCATGTGTACATTAAACTACTTTTAATAACTAGAATATAATGTAAGACCAACATTTTAGCAATCAAATTACGGTAAATTATATTCATCCGGTAAAATATTTAGGAGACAGATGTAATTAACTCAAAAACTGTACTGATATATGTACAAAGTGGAACTGTAACTTTAATGAGAGTATTTTTGGGGCCGATTTCTTAGTTTGTTTTTATTTCGTACTTATTATAATAATAATAATAATAATAACTGTTATTTAAAATACGCTATTCACGCGGGTATCATAGCGCTTACAAAAGACATTTTACAATATTTTACAATAAAAAACTTAATGATTACACACATATAATATTAACTTAATAATCAATCATAAAACAGGGAAAAGGTGGGTTTTTAAGTGTGATTTAAATATAGTGATAGATTCAAGTTCTCTTATTAATTGTGGTAAACTATTCCAAATCGTTGGAGCTAATATTCCAAATCTTTTACCAAAATGAACATAAAGGGGAAAATCCCCACCTTATAACCATATCAATGTCAATTTTGTGACGTCGGTGGCTTGAATGTTTCCAGAATCTTTTAACTGCTTCCATGCAAAGTCGGTATTGGGGCTTTAAACAAAATGTTTAGTCTCTAAATGAACAACTTTTACATTATTATGTACATGATTGTATCCACCCCATAGTGCTGACTCACACACAGGGGATGTGTGTCTTCGTATCTAAAGGCATCATCGTGGGATTCGACGTTTGGTACATGAAATATTGTTTTAATAACGTCATTTATTCCGTATTGATTTCTGATTATCATCATGATCATGATTACCATCAGTCTGCTGAAGTCAGCAAAAATAATGATTTATTGAAAAATGAAGAAAAAAACGCGTTTGTTCCACTATCACGTTTACTTTTAAACTTCCAACAGAAACACATTAATATTGTTAATCTAAACATATTCCGAAAATGCTGCCATATTCTCTTCAAAATAAGCAGAGCAAACAAAAATACATGTTTTCAACCTAAATATATCATTATTTCCTATTGGAAAGCCATTTGTAGCCTTGGAATAAAACATATTTAAAAGCCAAAATAAAACACAAGTATTTGAGACTTCAAACGAACAAATATTAAAATGTTTCCAAGGCTCCTTGATAATGACAAATATAACTGATTTTTATCAAACTTGATTCCTTTTCAACAAAATTGTTTCAACAATTTTACAAAGAAAACTAACGGCTCTCCGGCATAATTCTTAGGTCCAACTAAGAGTTACATTCAACCAAGAATCTTAGTGAAACTTTGTGAAACATCCCCAGATGACGTATATAGCCAAATCCTCTGGGTCGAAATATTGTGGATTATTAAAGGGACTTAGTAACATTGTCCAAATCCTCAAAATCCAATTGAAATTCTAGCGGTTCCCTCTTACCTTGTTGTGTTCTTATTAACAAAAAAAAAGGCATGGGACAGGTTTCGCTTTTCAAATTTCCCTTTCGTTAAAAAGATATTTACGATTGAAGTGTTCAGATGTCAAATTATCCAATGGATCGTCAGAACCGTGTACAAAGTGAGTGCAATGAGTTAGTGAATGTAACTTTGCATTTTTGCTCGTTACTCGGCCAATTATAAAGTCCATTTAACTTGAAATTTTCACACAACACCCAGTGGACATATCAGATAACAACAATATACCTTATATCAACCACTCATCGCTTTTTTCACATGTCAACAAAGTTAATAGATCCCTTTAATTCACATTTCTTTGTTTTATGTAATAAAAGTTCGGTGAATTGTTGTTAAGCAGCAATTATGATTTGTATCATGTATGGTTGTTCTAATTTCATCGTGTATATTGTTTCATTCTTTTTTTCTTCTTTTTTTTCCAGCTTTTTCAAAAATGTTACCCGCACGGCCCCTTCCCCGCTATCATATCTGAGGTCATTCCAGTCCAAATAAATCGCGTTATTATTTTATTTTTTGGTGGAGCGGAGTGAATAACCACATTGTACCATCACTCAACACTTCGTTACCCCGGCTTGCTGACCAATCTTGTGATACATTTGTGTCCCCCGTGTTTTTCCACTTCGTTTTTTCTTTTTATTTTTACATTTGTCGAGGAAATGCGATGTATTATTAAAAAAGAAGGAGACAGATGGAAATAATGTGATCATTTCTTCTTGATTTTTTTCTTCTTCTTCTTGTTCTGTTTTTATAATAGTCGTTCGATCTTGTATTCTACGGGGAGCGCAACATGCAGCAAGGAAGTAAACACGATTTGACTGATGTGATATTATATCTTTGTTGATAAGACACAAAATAATCTGATAGAAAAAAAGGGGGGAAATCTCCGGGGATAAAACCAGAGAGGTATTGTCATCTTGAAAACTTGTATTCTTGTTCAAGGAGTGTAACCAGGGCCAATTTAAACGGAGGTGTGGGGGGGGGGGGGGGGGGGGGGCGACAGTCCTGGTTTCCATGAGCGGTAAAGCCTAAGCGAAAATACACTATTTTTGATAAATTATTTGTCGTTATATAACTAGCCACTACTAGTAGTAGTAGTAGTAGTAGTAGTAGTAGTAGTAGTAGTAGTAGTAGTAGTAGTAGTAGTAGTAGTAGTAGTAGTAGTAGTAGTAGTAGTAGTAGTAGTAGTAGTAGTAGTAGTAGTAGTAGTAGTAGTAGTAGTAGTAGTAGTAGTAGTAGTAGTAGTAGTAGTAGTAGTAGTAGTAGTAGTAGTAGTAGTAGTAGTAGTAGTAGTAGTAGTAGTAGTAGTAGTAGAAGTAGTAGTAGTAGTAGTAGTAGTAGTAGTAGTAGTAGTAGTAGTAGTAGTAGTAGTAGTAGTAGTAGTAGTAGTAGTAGTAGTAGTAGTAGTAGTAGTAGTAGTAGTAGTAGTAGTAGTAGTAGTAGTAGTAGTAGTAGTAGTAGTAGTAGTAGTAGTAGTAGTAGTAGTAGTAGTAGAAGTAGTAGTAGTAGTAGTAGTATCATTATATGCATTATTGTAATAGTCTATTATTTTATAACCCCACAGGATGACAGGAGGTAGCGAGTGAGGCAAAATTTGACATAGGGGGGTGTCGTGTTCCCTTCGCCCTTATCCAATGTACCATCGTCCTGTTGATAGTTTTATAAAGACAAGCTCAATCGTAAGATTAAACATTGATGAAAATGTCCGATTGTTGTTGGCAAAACAAGACATGACAGGTAAATGCATCAATTCAGGGCACTCGAGTTCATTCGCAAGAAAGGGGAAATTTTAGTAACTTTGAAATAACAAGTGCTGGTCGTTCGAGTGAGTTTGCCGCCCCAAAAAATGTCAGCAAAAATGTATTTTTTGTTACATGAAATAAATCTAATATACGGAACTTGTATGTGATTAAAATATAAAATATGAATTTAACTTCGTCAAGTTCAACCAAAATCACTTGGAGCGTTCACATTTCTCTTATTCCTTGTTGTTTGGCGTTCCTGAACGCTTCTCGATTGTAGCCAAATCAATGGGCAGTATAGGTGATACAATCGAACATCAACTTTCACTTTTCACTATAGAGAAACAGCGTTCCAAATCTATGAAACTTTCACACATAATTCAACAGAACCTTTTGATGATATCGGTATATGACGGAAGTCTCAAATATCACTTTTTGAAAAAATAATATTATACAGTCAATGGATCACATTAACTTTTCCCCAACCCTGTTCTTTGTTCACGTTGTTCAAGATTGTTTTAAGACGTTCATTTTAAACAGTGAATGCAATTTGTACCTCCTTTCCATCCTACCTCGATTAATCGATTATTGAACCTTACTTTACCTTTCTTTTAAAGGGATCTAGTAACTTTGTTGAGATGTGCAAAAACTGATGAATGGTTGATGCAATGTATACTGTTGTTATCTCATATGTCCTCAGGGTATTGTGTGAAAATTTCAGGTCAAATGGACAATGTATGGCCAAGTAATGAGCGAAAATGCAAAGTGATATTGGGTGATATTCACCAACTCACTGCATTCACTTTGTACAGGGATGAAAATCTCGCCCGGAGATTTTCTTATCTAAATACTTCAATCATACATATCTTTGTAATGAAAGGGAAATTTGAAAAACCGAAAGCTGTCCCATGATTTTATTGTTAATACGAATACAACAAGGTATAAAGGAACCGCTAGAATTACAATTTTATTTTGAGGATTTGGACAATGTTACTAAGTCCCTTTAAAGCATTTCCCCTCTGCTCCGATTTACTATAAAAAGAAAGCCTTCATCATCATCACCATCATCATCATCATCATCATCATCATCATCATCATCAACATCATCATCATCATCATCATCATCATCAGCGACAAGGAAACCAAATAGCAACAAGCCAACAATGACACCGTCTGCGATCACCATCATTCTATCATCGGTGACCATTTTATTTTCTTCGTGCATGGTTATGATCGAAACAGCAAATCTTGTCGCCCGTTTTGATTGATTAACACTGACGTGTATTCAAGTAAACAACTTGTCACAGCAAGAGGAGAAATATTAAAGAAACATTTACGCATGGCCGTTGTTCTTCCAATAAGATCATCATGATGATGATGATGATGATGATAGCTTTAACACGCTCCACTTTACTCAGAAAACGACGAGGGATTGGTAAAGCATAATTATGATGAGATACACAAAAGTGTTCCGGATTCTTTTTCACTTTTTAACAAGTGGTTGAACGTCAACTTCTATTAGTATCACAAACGAGTTCTGTTTCTTACATATACCTTGCCATCATAACAACGATTAAATGTTGAAGATTATTTTAAGGAATCACACGAATGTTATTTTTATAAATTAAATTGATATTCTGTTCTTATAATTTACTTAGGAAAGAATGAAGTAGGATATCAAAAAAAGTGGCCGAACGTCGATTTGAAAGTAGCATTATTGCATTGCATTTCGCTAATGTTTTCCAATTTAAATTTAATGTAACCCATTTTCAAAATGATGGAGGGGACACATTGATATCAACGACATTGTAGTATAGTAACACCTATTCATTACCCGTTATATATCATTTATTCTAATAATTTTACCAGGGTTATATCATATAACCGAAAAACATGATTTACATGCACATTCTCCTACATGCGTGAGTAACTCATAATTTATTGATTGAATTCAATCTTCTTTCACGAGGGTAGTCTCATCAGTTACACAACTAATGAATGGATGTAAACAGATACACTGACGTTTCAATCATATATTCCTTATACTCAAAAACGTATTTTGCATTCCGTTCACGGAACAGACGCACATCATGCACTATGTATAGAAAGAAACATAATACAATGAAAGAACTTTCACTAATAACATTATATACATGATTGTACAAGTTGTTACTGTAGCGTAACGCACAATTCCCCTCGCAAATCACCATTTTTTAATCTTCTACCTTAACAGCGTGTGCAGACGACATATCTATAATTTCATCTCACATCGTATACGATCTCCAATGCCTGTTCTCTTTCTTGTGTGCCTCATTGACTTGTATAATGTCGGTCATTAATTTTTCAAAAACGGCTGTAAAATGATCCACCATTTTTGGCTCGTGACACTAGTTCCCATTTTCAATGTTTCATCTTTTCTCCCCTATATAATTATACCCCCGTTTATCTCCCTCTCGGTGGCCATATCATGATTAATTATTCTGCACTCGATCGTTACCGCGAAACTGACCAACTTTCTTCAGTCAAAAAAATTCTTGTGAAGAAGACGAGACAATTAGGGCAGCAGCATTAAAACTAATAAGACAGACATATAACACATCGCTTCATGGAAAAGAGTTGATTTATATGAGGTTGGGACCGGAGAAGGGCCCGAGATGATGCTAAACGCCGCCAGCGTTTTTGGCGCGTCTCGGTTTTGGATGTACAGAGAGGAGTATAGGATGGTGTGACGTAACGCGATACGCCATTCAATTAATGCTCTCTCACTATTATAAAGTCGATGTAAATTCCAGCTCATCCAGTCGAAGTGGATAATAATCATCTCGTATTATGAGTCTACAATAATTCCTCCATTATCGGTATATATGCCAGTCCCCGCGCGCGCCCTCTCCACCATGAAACGAATCGACACCTATATCCGTGCCATCCTTAAAGGGTTTTAGTAACATGGTCCAAATTCACAAAACTTCATAGAAATCGAGTGGTTCTCTCATGTCTTGTTGTATTCGTATTACGAATAGAAAACGGAACAGTTATATTGTTTCGAATTTCCCTTTCCTTAGAAAGATATTTACGATTGAAGTGCTCGGATTTTTAATTGTCGTCTGGATAGTCATAACTGTGTACAGAGTCAGTGCAATGAGTTAGCAAAATATCAATTTCCACTTTCGCTCGTTTCTCGGCCATATAACATCCAATTAACGTAAAATGTTCACACATTACTGTCAGAGGACATATCAGACAAGAATAAATACACATTATACAAACCATTCATCACTTTAAGCACTTTCAACAAAGTTACTAGATCCCTTTAACCCTCTAATAACCGAGGGTACGACTTGTTACCCCTAACAGACCTCGATTTCGCGACAGCGCCGTTGCCCGTTGGGTTATATATATTTTGTCACATCAACCACATCCGGTTTTAAGAAGAACTAAAAAGCCCAATCTTTTTAGCGTTAATAACACGTATCATGTATTTTTCACCTATGATCGTGTTTCATTTTACCTTTAATTATAAAATACTGAGAAGAAAAAAAGTTGTAAGATTACTTTCAAAAGTAAATTTTCTCTCTCTGGTGCTCCACTACACAATATGATGGGGCTCATGCATATCAAAAGTGCGCATTCATCTAGAACATGTGCGAGTGACTAACATCGAAATTGGACCATCTCTTCGCGCCCGCGGGCAGACAGAGACGGTTCGGTCCGCGATGAAACCAATGTGTGATATGATAACTGTTGGAGTAGCAAAGGGGGGGACAGGGGTACAAGGGGGAAACCTCACAGAAAGAATACTTGCTCCCTCTTTCTCCTTCTCCTCCTCCTCCTCCTCCTCCTCCTCCTCCTCCTCCTCCTTCTCTACCATCACCCCATCATGGAAACAAATAAAGAAAAAAGATAAATAGCGATTGGTCCAATTTTAGAACAAACTGCCCCTATATGGGACCCACGTAGGAGCGTCTTGATAACCCTCTTTGCCCCCATGCCCCACCCCCCCCCCCCCCCCTCCCCCTCGCACGTGCAGACCGGCTCTGCCACTATCATGCGGTCTTAAATACAACCAATGTGTGATATGATAACGATTTTGGCGACCAACCACCTCATCGTATCCCATTACTCGACACAATCGAGTTGTTGTAATGGCTCCCGCGAGATACGTCGAGATCCCGCGAGAAATTGCTCATCACCCGCGCCACGCACCCCCCCCCCCCCCCCGTATCTTGATCACCGCAAGTACTATCACCAGTGGGGCAGCGCTGTTGGGGGGGGGGGGGGGGTGGGGAGATGGAGGCACCTGTCCCCAAAATAATGATTTCATTAGAAATATTTTACAAAATGTTACACAAAATGTACATTGAATGTGCTCCCAAATTGGGGCACCTGTCACAAAAGAATTTCATAGAACTATTTTTTTTTTAAACGTAAGAGGAAATTCGTTACAAAATAAAGAAATACATAGTGCTGTGTCGCCATGCACTAATTCACGTGTCATGTATCCGGGAAAAAGGAGGGGGGGGGGGGGCACCTGTACCCAAATAATTTCATTAAACCAATAAAGAACATAACGGGAAATCCTTAACAAAATAAAGAAATATGTATATTCGTATGTGCTGCCCAATAATTCATTTTTCATCCATTAGTCCGACCACGGTCCGCAACTGAAAATCATTGACTCCATCTAACCACTACCCCACCCCCATCCCCTTTCTCTTGTTGTATTCTTTGTAATTTCTTTCTCTCGGTGACGCACTTTTTTTTAAATACAGTACCATAACATTATCTAACTTCTGCTTTTGTTACCCTACCTTTATAAATCAGGCAAAACTATTAAGCGTCCCATAACTATTCTTCAAAACTCATATACGTTGAAACAAAATGATAGAGTAATAGAAGTGTAACCTTTATTTTGGTATCAGTTACATTATGTACATGGCACCTCACCCAATCGGATCTTCAACTAGCCAATAATAATTTACTTTCCAAACATGAAAGAAAAAAAGTTAGCGGAATTCAGACACACGAACAGATTACATCAGCATCAATTTTAGCCATGTATATAAACATCACAAAATTGCTGTCGACTGTGTAAATATGACAACGATCCGACAAGAAATATTAGATGAATATATTATGTTTCAAGTAATATAAACAGTGGAAAGGTCTAGCTAGCCCCATATGCTGCTTCACTTACACCCCTGTCACCCCTGTGTATCTCCCCCGGGGCTCCCGGCGTAACCCCAACACCCAGTCTCCGTGCAAACTTCCTCTAACCCATGCATCGCCCCTGGATAAAAAACTGCACAACTACATGCTTGGCCATGTAATTAAGAAACACTCTTTCGCATTCCTTTTTTTTGTGCGGAAAAACTGAATCGCAAAGTTAATTTTTAAGATAAAATATTGTATTTCTTATCTCAAAAGTTGAAGTGAAACCAGTAAAGTGTCTAACTCCACGAAAATTACTTGGAGCTTCCACATTTCTCTTCTACCGTGTTGTTTGGCTAATGGTAAGAGAAGAATAAAAATAGGGTTAGATTTTTTAAAATGCCCCTTTAGTATGACGATATCTATCATTGATAATCATTCAGCTCAAGAGCGTTAATGAACGGTTATAAACCTCATACACGTTATACAGTAATTCGTTGCAAAAACTGACGCAAATTGTCGCTTTTTTAACCAGGAAAGCAGTGTTCTTTTTCAATGAAACTTTCACACATCATTCGGACATATCTTACAATGATTTTGGTATAGGATTGAAGTCTCAAATGTAATTTGGGGCAATATCTGACACTTTACAGGTGCATCTTTAAGTATTTATGTCGGGTCATGTTGCTATACTCTATACTCATGATGGGAAATACAAAACATTTCGACGTCTTCTTTGCCTTGTATTGCCCACCTTCTCCCCCCCCCCCCCCAAACAAAAACAAAAAAATAATAATAATAAATAAATTTTAAAAAAATAAAAAAAATAAGTACAACAAATAAACTTTAAAAAAAACAAATAATAATAAATGGTGCGCCATGTTTTAAGTTTATGTGGCTTTAATGTACTGCAAAATGTATTTTGCTGCCAGTTGAATAAAATAAACATGGGAAGAAACATTTTTCATACACAAACAATTTTCCGAAAATACGACACAATCCTTTACACACATGTACTAGGCTATGCATAGTTGTACTGGATGACAATAATGATGCATATGCAATCTATGTTATATTATTGTGCCCCTGTTATTATTGTGTGTGTAGTAACTTGAATTAATCTGTATACTCTTGATATAAAGCTACCACGTCGTTAAAAAAACGACGCCATGCCTATTGCCTTCAACACCAAGCGGAATCTTGGTGAGCGGAACACTCATGAAACCTGATGGAACTCTCGTAATCTACAGAGTGCCTCAGTGCGAGATGTGCGTATTTATAACATGACGCCTACCTGTAAGTCCATTTTATAAAACGCCCTCTGTAAACTCCGATGTAGTCTCTTTAATGTTATTAACATTGAATAAAGACCTCCAATAGAAGGAAGACGGAAAAACATTACGATCATACAGAAACATAAGCCGTAACATTTAAACTCTTGTTGAACCGAACTATAGTGTGTGTACATGTCCTCAAAACGTCTCCTCGAAATAATGATATAGAAGTAAAAGTTTGTTTTTTTCTCCCTTAAAAAAAAAAAATATCTTCTTCATTTTGTTAGTTTTTACAGAACAAATCTCGGACGTGTTTACTTACTTACTACAAGTAGTCGTCTTGTTACCGGATATCGTTATCCCAGCGTAACCATGTAACAATGCCCACTGTTTATTCCAATGGTGCGCAAAGGCATAATATCTAGTAAACCCGCCGTCAAATCCGATTTAAAACAGATTTAACAATTCCGTTATTTTTGTTTTCCTTCTTCTTATTCTTGGATCGAAATAAAAGTTGTAAATAATAGAAGAAGAAAAAAAGAAGAAGAGGATTAATAGATTATAATAAAAAATTCAAAAAAAACAAGAAAGAAAACAGGGGAAAACAGAACCCGAGAGACAACAGTGATTTTGTCTAGCGAATAATGGCGATTAGATACGGGGATCGTAGCGGGACAATCCGACGGCAGCGCGAGGGGTTGAGGAGGGATGGTGCGGAGCAAGGTGAACGCTGTGTTCACACCGAAGATCCTAAGTTGAACTTAACAATTATGGTAAGCCATGTGTAGCCTCAGAATAAAATATATATTCAAAAGCAAAAATGCAAGTATGTTGTATTTTTCATAAATTTTACACCAAGAAAGGGAAATCTCCTTGATAATAGAAAATATTAATTTTGTTAAGCAATATTTTATGCCTTTGAAAATAACTTTTACAATTTTGTTTCGAAGAAAATAACAGCTTTCCATAGTTTTTGAAGTCCAACTTAGAGTAAAGTTCAACTTAGGATCTTTGTGAAACACCCCCCGGGACACAGCGTCTCGCAATTCTGTTCTCAGATTCAAAATTATTTTATGGTCTTTATTCTTTAAAAAAATAATAATTTAAAAAAGCACGTAAATTCTACTTAGAAAAACAAATCATCCATACAGGACCCAGTGGCCCGCATTCTTCCAGATTCATGGTTGCAAAATAAAGAGGACTTGTTTTTTTTTTTTTTATTTGTTAAAATCATATTCGGAAAATTTTAAAATGTTGAAAATTTGATGGAACATGAAGTACTCTTGCAAAACAATTCTATAGAACTCCGAGACAGATAAGTATGTGTCTCAAAATATTACTTAGGCTTTTTGTAAATTAGTTAAGAATTGTAATCCACATGCACAGTAATTATTAATCATAATTATTTTGGCGAAATGAACTGTTGGTATCCATCGTATGATGTATGTTCTCTACACAGGAATGTCAGTATCTAGAGGGCGAAACGGGTTAACTTAGAATATGGGGAATGTCTGCTAACATTTGGTGTGAACGCAGGATCGTACACAAACATATTGCATCTCTTCCATATACCTTCTCCCAACTCTCTGGTCCGATGTGGACACGATAAAAGATGCAGACGGGTTCGTATAATGTAATATTATGTCAGAGTTTCGTTGTGGTGCAAATAATGTAAGAATATCAAAATTCGTCGGTTGAGAAAGAGAACAGTGCTAAGTCACTTTGTCATGTTTAAAATGTTAGAGCTTTGCTGAAACTAGCGTATATATCTCTCTTTAATATTTGTATAGAATGTTCCAAAAGTAAGACATAAAATTATTATCTAAAACAGGAGGCTCCAAATAATATATACAAGATGGTGTACAGGGAACTGGAATGAATACTCCCTAGGGAGTGGAGAATGTGCACTTTGTGTGCAGGAATGATTGCAGTGTGTATCCGTTGATCGGGGTAATAATAACGTAAAGCGCTCTGGTCCTTACGGGAATAGCGCTATATAAATAACCGTTATTATTATTATTATTATTATCATTATGGAAGACATAACTACGTTTAGCAAAAAATCGACTTTCGCCTTTCTGCCGCCTTTGTGCTCCATGGAGCCCCGATTCTATTTGTGGTAGATCGAGCGGAACTGAGTGGATGTAAACAAGAGCTCATCGTAAACATCGAGAGAGAAAAAAAGTGTCATAAAATGTCAGAATTCAATTTAGGAAATCAAGAAGCGAGTAGCGATTGGATAGCGATACAAAGTAAAGTAAACACAACAAAAAGAGATAGTGTATACGCGAATGATAATGAGAGAGATACATAGAGAGGGGAAAGGAAATATATTTTAGTATTTTTCTTTTTCATCACACATTTTTTACAGGTTATTTGAGTTTGCATGCTCTAGTTCATTTTTATAAATGTATTTCGGAAATTAGATAAAGAAACAAACAGTCGCAAATATAACAAAGAAATAGTTTGTTCTTATTCAAATAAAATAAAAAGCTGCATTCCCGTTTCTAATAATGTTATTTGTTTCAATTTCAAACTATGAATATTGGTTAACTATTCATATCGTCTGTTTTGTATAGGTTGATGGAATCTTAGGAAATCATGCAGAGAAAAGGAGAACGAAATATGGCTATAAATTTTATTTAAATTTTAAACCAATTTACGCCAAGTCTGATTTTATTTTGTGTTGTTCTAATACATTCTTATTTCTGTGTTGATATAGCTCAAAATGCAACAGCGACGGGGAAAAATGTATTTAACAATTCATTAGATGTCTGTTACAATGTAAACGCCAAAGTAAACGCTTTATAATTCAAGTTTTGTGATGGTATTCCAAATATTTTGCTTTGTAATAATTACATGTCAGTGAGTACACGTTATTAACTGCACGCCCTTCAATGGATCTACTAGTACGTTAGTCTGCTTGTTTTTGTTTGTGTATGTGTGTTTGTTTATGTTGGTTTGGAATTTGCTTGACCATTTTTCTAAGAAGGAGCAAAAGAAATTCACATATATATTTTCCTCTCTTCTCATCACATCGGGTGATGATGATTCGCGCACCAAGCACGCATCATCTCACCGCCCAGAAACCTACACCTACCATCACACCCACACACACACACACACAGCTGAAGCATTGTGGGCGCCGTGGCGCTCCGCCACGGAACTGCATTGCCCCCCAAATACCACCACTGATCGATGGAGACAGGCTGGCGGCATTCCTCCCCACTGATCTAACCTCTATTCTATTCATCTCATCTTGATACTATAATATAAAATAAAAAGGAGAAGAAGAAGAATAAGAAGACCACTCCGTAATCCTCTCATTCCAAAACTTTCGATCCTTTGTTGGCGGTACAAGGGGATTACCAACCGCATAAAGGGATGAGCCTGGATGAGCGGTGCATAGACGGGGACAGGGGCGCACAATAGGGGGTGAGGGGTGCATCAATAGGGGTTAGGGGTGCGTGAATAGGGGTGAGGGGTGCGTGAATAGGGGTGAAGCCCTGTCGAATGGGGCGCTGAGCCGATTAGAGGGCTTGCGACACGTGCATCCTTTGTGCCACCAATGTTCTCGCTAAAGATGTCGCCTACAACAGGTCGATGCAGAGATCGATATACTGCCAAGGGATCGAAGAGGCTTCTTTTAAAAAATTTATTTATCCTTCACTTTTTTCTTCACCCACTTGCAAGACCCTTCTAGCATTTTACGATGGACTCCTTCTATTTCTCCTTTATTCTTTATTTCATTGTAATTTTGTTTCTTTCGTTTTGTTTGTTTCTGCAAGTCCCTGAGGGATTTTTTTACGACTTCCTCCTCTCAAGTTTATTACCATTTAATGTCTCTTATTTTATTATTTTTTATTTGATTAAAAATAGTTCTGGTCAAGTTTCCTTTATGTTTGAATTCAATTTTTATTTTGTATTTAGTTCTTAAAGTTTGCTCGCTCTCCTAGTCTGCGTTTCGATTTCATTTCAGAAATTTCAGAAAAAAACAATCGTTAAGAAAATGAAAGGAATACATATATTCTTCCTTGTTTTACTTTGATTGACTTTGAAAGCCCTTTTGCTTTTTTTCAATATGGCATACCATTTGTTTTTCTTCATGGCTGTCGCCCTCTCTGTGCTTGTTCGGCGATTGCTGTTCATTTGAACGATGTTAACAGTTATTATAATATAGTTCATTCTGTTTTATATGACGAAATTACAAAAATCTGATTGACGTATCTAGAACATTTGAAATTTGTGTAGACTTCTGCTTTTAAAATTGTCTCGATTATCATGTTTAGCCACGCGGCATCATTACATCATATCTATTTATGAATACAACATGTTTCAATAAAGGTGCACACTGCATGATGAAAGTGTTTATATGACAATTTATTGAAATAAATTGATAATAAACTACCGTAACCCAGAATAAATGTACAGTATTTAATATCTAAAATTAGCATCGAATTTCGAGTAGTATTGTGTTCAATGAGTGCTGCGGTTACACGCTATATACCAGTTGCACCAGCAATTCAGCCCTGTCCGCTCATGACTGACCGCCAAGTCGCCAGTCCAGATTTACCATGTCTGCCGGACCCGCACCACTGGGCAGGTTGACCAGTCATGCCTCGTACTGCTAAGCTTTCAATTAGGAGGCCTATAATATGCCAAATCGGGTGTTAAAAATTCACCAAAACAAAAAAATAAGTAAACAGCATGCAGGGACAATTACTTTTACTGTCTTATGTATCGTAACAGAAACCCGTGAAGTGATTTGAAGAAGCCACACCCACACAAAACACACACACACACACGAATTTGTTTTAAAAGTGATTTTTATTCCTCCAAATATAACATTTACAATTAAATATACATAAACAATATATGTCCATGTTAACAACACACACACACACACACACACACACACACACACACACACACAAAGAAGCAAATTACAGTTATTGTTGTTGTTGTTGTTGTTATACTTTAATGGCAATCAGTCAAAGGTGACTATTGTTGCCAATTTAATTTCTCTTTTTTTCTTTACAATTTTGTTTGTAAAATAAAATACAACGGCAGCGCTATGCATATCGCGATATTTTCTTTCCAATAACATATTTTTTACTACATTTATACAAAAAATATAAACACCATTACGTTTGCATCTCGTACAACAATCAGGATCAACTGAGCTTTAAATGGGAATTTCGGGATAAGTTTTAGGGTGTACCAAATAATGAAAAGCACGCACAAAATTTATACTGTCTTACGTGGCCAAACATGAACCCGTGAAGCGATTTACGGTTTTTTTTCAACGAAAGAATTGTATTTCTTTTAAAGGGAGAATTTTAGCAATGGCGAAAGTCTGCAGTTACCACTCGATCGGATGAGCATCTTCTTAGCCAGATTTTCACATCACGATTATTGGAGATTACACACGTCAAAATCTCTTCATAATATCCCGTGTCGGTATTCTTGATAAACGCTTACTTTAAAGGGATCGTGTATCTTTGTTATATTGTCGAAGGGTTGACACAAATTAATGTGTATTTCTGTGATCTGATATGTCCACTGAGTAATCGTAATGTGTGAACATTTCATGTGAAATAGATATCATATGACCAATGAATGAGCGAACATACAAACTTTAAGTGACATTCGCTAACACATTGCACTGACTTTGTACACAGTTATAACTTTCCAGTGGAAAATTACAAATCCGAACACTTCAATCGTAAATATCTTTTTACCGAAATAGAAATTCGAAAGACCAAAACCTGCCCCATGCTTCTATTGATAGTTCAAAATATACAACAACGTATGAAAGAACCACTTGAGTTCCAAATTAAAGATTTGTGGATTTTGACAATGTTACTAGATACCTTTAATGCTACGGTACTTAGTAATACCCCAAACATATCGGATAAATGCTCCAAATGCGATTGCGGATGTTTAAAAGATTGTAGCCGGGGTTTAGAACCGGATTTACAGATTTCTTGGCATCTTTTGGGGACTTAAATCTTTATGTTTGACAAAATACGGATATGAATGGCGCCCTGGAACTTACCAATTTGTATGATGCGTAAATCAGCTAAACACAAAGTATTATCTAGAAAAAGAGCAAATCGGACTCAGGTTAGGTAATATGTATATACTTACAAATGAACATATTCATATAATTCGTTGTGTTTACACTCCAAACATGCCAAATTGATGTTAATGCATTTTATATTGGTCTTCCGAGTCACTAACCGACCATGTTTGATAAAGAAACGAGAATTTTCCCTGAATGTTTCTTACATATTGAAATATTAAAAGTAGTAATAACACATGCCAAATAAGCAATTTTAAGCATATAAAATAGACATCGTACTGAAAAGGCCCGGGTTTTGAAATCATTATTTGGAAGATGAATAGCAAGCACGATAAAGAAGACAGGCTAAAGAAGCTAAAGAAGATAAACTATTCGGTTCATTACAACACTTTGGCTTCCTTAAATTCTGGCTCTTTTCCGTTATTCATCTTTAAGCCGCTTGACTTTCATGACTTTGGACCACAAAATCCCTTCGATTCTGAATTCGTAATCCATTTTATCACCTTGGCTTCTCTCGAGTTCAATGAAGAAAATGAAATAAGAAAGCCATAAGAACGGATAAAAGGTGCCGTTACCTTGATGAGAAAGGACCGACGCCTACCACTTTGGGGAATAAATCGCTTTCACAAGTATGATACTAGTTTAATAACAAGTCAGGCGGAAAAAATACACACATACGGAGAAACAAACGCACAAACTATCAAAGCCATCGTCAAGAAAACGCGGACACACGCACATTTCATACTTACTCTCTTTTAAAAGTTATAGGCCTGCACAACACACATAATGACTAACCACGAACGCATACAAACATACATATATATACACACAAATAACACGTATACATATAAACACACACACACACATACATACACACACACTTATACACAAACGAACACACACACACGAACACATACTCCCATACATGTACACATATACATACAGACAGACACACACACACCCACACACACACATACACACATACACACGCGCACACACACACACACACACACACACACACACACACACACACACACACACACACACACACACACACACACACACACACACACACACACACATACACACACACACACACATACACACACACACACTCACACACACATACGCACATACACACACACACATACATACATACATACACACAAACGAACACACACACAAACGAACACACACACAAACACATACTCCCATACATGTACACATATACATACAGACAGACAGACAGACATACAGACATACACTCACACACGCGCACACACGTACGCATGCACGCACACACACACACGTCATCTCGACATTCATAACCCCCTGCACCCCTCCCCCATCCCCTCTCCAGTGCCTGATCGATTACTTATGTATATTGTGTTGGGGGCATCGGCAAGGGAGAGCATGTGGGAGGTATGTGATGTGGCTCCACAATGAAGGACAGATAAATATTATAGAGAGTAAGAAAGTTAAAGGGGGTGACTCACTGCACCCATTGTTAACCCCCCTTAAATAATTGATAGAAGTTTCAGCCCCGGCAACAGGTGGCAACGTCTCTTCCTTTTCAAGACCATCTCAAAAGACATGAGGGGTAAGAAAAGAAAAGTGGAACGTTTTAATCGAAGAGCGCGTGATCAATCGATAAATGATTTTTTGTGTTTATTCTTGTGTCCCCTTTTACCCCTCACCCCTCTCCTGATAATCCTATCCATTGTGTCGTGCTGGTCTTATATTGAATGATCTGGATCTGGCGTACAGGGTCGGAATTTTACCCCCTTTTGTTTTAAAGACGTCAGTCCACTCCAATGATCGTTGCTATACCCTTCTTTGATGTGTGAGGTAGACTCAAACCGCGCGGGGGCCCTGAAAGGAATATCAATGACCAGGCATGAAAGAGGGAACGGGATTAATAATTAAACGTCTTTAACCAGCGAAGGGGAACGTTATCAATTTGAAGCCGATCGAGACACTCCACTTTCATTAAATTTGATGTCGGGACTTGTATTATTTAACCCTCTCCGTGGTCGTCTTTTCCATATATTAATACAAACTAATCAATTACACAACATAATTATTATTTTGAATTTTGTAGTACTTGCGTTGTTTCGAAACAACGGTAAGTCAACAGGAAATAATGCTAACACGATCAAATTAAGCAAAGATGTTTCGTTGCCTAGAAACAGCATCGATGGCTTTGTCATGTCTTGTCTGCGGCTCGTTGGTGTAATGGAATCATGATCAAATAGAACGGCACCTCGAACTATTACAAAATATGGAATTAATCCATTAAAACCATAGGGTATCCCTCTTTTATTGAACAAACAATTAATAGTAACTGCATGATTAATTCGATACGAAGTGAAAATCTCTTTGTTTTGTCTGACAAAAATGAGAAAGTTAATTATATTTGATAAAGAAACGACATATACTTGACGCATACTCTTATATACTTGTCCGTGACCACATTTAAGTAACTAACTTTTTTTAAATATTTGATATCGAAATTTCCGTAGGGTTAAAACATGATCAAGTTGTGTTTCATACACAATGGGTTAAGTTCATATCTGCACAAGATAAAAACGGGCCCGTCTCACATAACAAAATGGCACCCCAATCATGTGACCGTGTTTAGCCAATCAACGACGCGTATTTTATGATATAATGCGTTAACCCATTGCCTACCGCGGGGGATCATGTCCAATCCATGTAATTATTATATTAATGATCTCGAATGGTAATGCCTGGTACATGTCATTTAGGGTGTTGGCTTGTCTCCTTTTTTTCTTTTATTTAACTTTAAGTGTCTTATTTCCGTTACTGTCTCTCTCTTTCTCTCTCTGTTCTGTTTTGAATTTCACATTCAGTTTAATATCTACTTTCTATGCTAACGACATTACGCATTTCTAATGATTAATGCACTTTCTGTTCTTATGATAAACTGTATGTTCGTTCGAGCCCTGGTTTGCCTCGCGCCACTTTCAATACCCGATGATGTTCTTCAGCGCTGTCGGATTACTGAAGCCACTATAATATACCTTGACGCTTACCACTCCAATATTTAGGGAGCTTAAAACCCCGGGCTTTCTCTGTCCCTGAATAGAGGACCACCGGTCAGCCATTGTTCCCCAGTTGTACCTGTCTTTCTGAGGGGATCGATCCGGCCCTGGGTTACATCTTTACTTGCCTTTCTTCGCTTTTATTAATGGTATTAAGGGGAGAGGGTACAAAAGGAGCGCGTAGCTTGTTGGCCCAACAGTTTGACTAGTCCGTAGATCGATCAGCACTCGATTCGACGCTCGATTCTGCGAAAGTTTGCCAATACATAACCAAAAAAGTGCCACTACATTAAAAAGAAATATTTCAATGAAACAAGAGGACCAGTTCTTTCATAGATCGCATTCCCCCAAAGAATAGTATACCCCTTCTTCTCTTTTATATTAATACGTCAACTGAATATCGATCATCTAACTGATATCGATCACTGGTGCTTTGAATTAAAGACATGACAAAAATTCGCGCCCCTTTCAGTGGTCCGCCTTTCTTAATCCAATTTCTCCTATATTTCGAAATCCTCGCATAACCAATGAGTTAAAGGTGATATTTAAAGTTATGAATGGTTGATATAATGTGTGTGTTTGTGATCTGTTATGTCCACTGAGTAATGCGTGAACATTTCACGTTAAATGGATGGTATTTAGCGAAAATGCAAAGTGATATTCGCGAACTCAGTGCACCAACTTTATACACGGTTATACAACTTTCCAGTGGATAATCAAACATCCAAACACTTCAATCGTAAATATCTTTTTAACGGAAGGGGAATTCGACAAACCGAAACCTGTTGTATGCTTCTATTGGAAATACCGTACGAATACAATGCGGTATGTGAGAACCGTTAGAGTTCTCAGTATAAGATTTGTGGATTTTGGGCAATGTTACTAGATCCCTTTAAGACAGCGTTTAGTGACGGCGCAGTCTTGTACCTCCATTCAAGATGGTACACGGGATAACGCTTGTTCTCTCGCGTTTTTGCGAAGAAATAATTACGTCGATCAGAATGCCCCCATCGATTGGAAAGGGGTGGAAAAATCCATGAGCAATTCCTTCATTCATTCCCGCTGGTACCAGACCCCATTATCCCACTAGCTTGTAATATCGATGGATTCCTTTAAGAAACGCCGTGGATTACAGATGTACATCGATCCGCCCCGGCTTGTCAATTTCTGTTCTTTACACCTCCCCTCTCTCCCTTACACCCCTCCCCCTCTCATCCTCTCCCCCTCTCTACCCCTACCGTCTCGTTCTTATCTCCTTTTCATTGGGGGATATTTTAATTGCTAGACATAATTATATCATCTCAGGTAACTAGCCGCTCTGTCGCTCTACGATATTAACGTGCTGGAAAGTATAGGCATGTAATATATATATTTGACGCCAAAGTAATTGAAAGTAATGTAGTTTGTGCCTTTACAGTTTTACTTATAACATATAGAGCCGAGAGAGTTGAAGATTCAGTATATACTGTACAACCAACGGGGGCTCGTCAGAGCTCAGGGGTAGAACGTCAGGACCATTGGTCGGGACGGTCTCTGGTTCGAATCTCACTAATTCATTTGTTTCCCATAACATAGATCAAATATAGTGAGATCAGTGCGGACCTGTAGCTAAGTCAAAGGTGATCACATCAGCTCTGTCGTGAAAATTTGTTACATTCTTTTACATTGATATCGATAATAAAATCAAACTAAATGGACGTCAGTGAGGGAGCCGGGTGAGGGAGTGAACGGGGAGAGACGAGAGAGAGGAGAGATGAGAATGGAAATTCAAAACCTCTTCTTATTATTGTTATTGTTTTCACCATCAGTATACCAAACTACATGTCTTTCGGTGCGTGTATTATTTGTGTTCCCGCACAACAAAAACACAACACTTAATGATAAATGACGGGTGTAGATTCGTGCCCCCTGGATGCCTGGATGCCTGCCTGCTTCTGATACAAATCCAGGCCCAGCGTGGTCTCCATCGGTACAAACATCATCTAGGTCTCGGGTGTCAATCAGGGGTGTAGATGGGTTCAACCCTAGAGGGGGCATGAGTGGGGCATGAGGGGCATAAGGGTGGCAAGAGAGGGGTATGAGGGGGCATGAGATGGGTATGAGGGGGCATGAGAGGGGCATGAGGGGAGCAGGATGGGGCATGAGAGGGGCATAAGGGGGCATGAGTGGGGCATGAGGGGGCATGGGAGGGGTATGAGGGGGTATGAGGGGGAATGAGGGGGCATGAGGGGAGCAGGATGGGGCATGAGAGGGGCATAAGGGGGCATGGTGGGGCATGAGAGGGGTATGAGGGGGCATGAGAGGGGCATTAGGGGGCATTAGTGGGACATGAGAGGACATTAAGGGCAGGATGTTCCAGCATGGCAAGGCAGAACTTAGGCAGTACGGTGATATATTGAAGACGATGCACGGTAATATAGCCCTATCTCACAGGTAACACGGTCTTGTTTTGTATTCAGGAAAACTGTCAAAACAATCTACTTGTGATATTGTTCATTATATAAATTAAGTTGTTACAAATGTGAAAATCAAATCAAATCAAACACTTAAATATGTGTGTATTAATTTTGTCTCTTATATATTATGTTAATTTGTTATCAAAAGGGGTAATGAGGGAAGAACATTTCCACATGGGATGATTGCCCCCCTCGTGCAGCCCCTACACCCCCTCCCCACCCTCAACTGAGACTACGCCACCAGTGATGTCAATGAATGTATAGCTGGGTCACGACCCACATTCGCCCAGGTCATCGCCCCGCCTCTCGGCTCTCTAGACTCTATTATTATTATTATTCTGCTTCTGCGTTACTTTCTTTTGAAGACTTTCACCTCCTTTTTTTAGGTCCCTAATTCCTCGCTCCGTCCCTATAACATCACCCCCTACCATGCCTACCACCACCACCAACAACCACCATCAAGTACCAAGGGGGGCCGCAGCACGTACCACCAACCCTATTCATCCCCGTCTGTCCATTACGCATACCCGTCATATCAAGTGGGAGGAGGGTTTTGAAGTTTAAGGACCGCTCTTTAGAGGAAAATAGTGGTGATGATAATAATAGATGGAAATTTAAGGAGGGTCTGAGCGAAAGAAACAAGCGGGTGAAACCCGCCGTAGGCTCGCCGCATACCCAACACGAAATATTGTTATCTCAAACAACCACCATTCATTTTTATTTTGTCAAACTTGGCCGCGTATAGGATAGCTAGGGGGCAACACTGGCCTGGATATTAGTCGTGGTGGTCATATTCGAGAGAAGTTTAATATTGGTATCCATAAACCCAGACTTACTAAAGTCGCTGCCCATCTTTAAAATACGGAGCTCTAATTTGTGAGCTTGTGGATTAGCGGAACCAGTAAAATGCGTGAGAAATGTCGAGGTAAAAATTTAAGTTCTTGAATTGAAAAGCCAAGTTGGTGATGATCTGGTCATGGTGGCGAGGGGTCATTGGATTCCAGATAGCAGAGACCTTTTGAATAGCTGTCCATCTAAGTCTTACAGGGGGGTGTTTCCACAAAGATTCAAAGTTGCACTTAACTATATAGTTTAACCTAACTATTTTGAAATCGATAGTTTCATTAACATTTTTGAAACAGTTCTTTTGAAAATGCATAAAGTTTGATCAAATCAGTTAATCTTGTTATATATTATCAAGGAGCCTTGAAATAATTGATATACATTTTTGTTTGAAGTTTTAAATTCTTGCATTTTTTGTTTGCTTTAGAATATGTTTTCTTTCAAGGCTACAAATGGATTTCCATAATTGTAAAGTCCAACTAAGAGTTAGGTTCAACTTTGAATTTTTGTGAAACACTCCTAGATCTCAAATTTGCGAAGGTGTGACTTATGAGAACCAGCCGGATTGCATGATAAATATCGAGAAAAACGTGAAGAATAGTTGATCATCTATCGGCCAATTCGGTGATGATTCAAACGTGAGAGGTTGTTATGAAATGCATTTTGTATTTGTGTATGATTAATTTAGGCAAAATCCCTCTCCTTAGCACACATTAGAGTTTCCGCGTGATTATATTATTAGTAAACCCACAAACAATATAAACAAAATGGAAGAGGGGAAGAAGGATGAAAGGAATACATGGAGTATTGCGAAAACGAGGAGGAGGAAGAGGAGGGGGAAGAGAAGGAGGAGGAGGAGGAGAAGGAGGAGGAGGAGAAGGATGAAAGGAGGAAATGGAGTATTACGAAAAGGAGGAGGGGGAGAGGAGGAGGGGAGGAGGAGGAGGAGGAGGGGGAGGAGGAGAAGGAGGAGGAGGAGGAGGTGGTGGTGGTGGTGGTGGAGGAGGAGTCGATAGAGGAGGAGGAGATACTTGTGAAAATATGATTGAGATGGATGGGGGATGGGGTGGGGGTAAATTAAACGAATGAGAATGTGTACAGGAGGTGTGTGATGTAAAGTGACAAAGATGATATATAATTTAGTTTGCGAAGCGGAAATTAATAATTGTGTGGTCTGTAATTACTATATGACAATTGTAAGAGAATATTGAGGCGAAATCAAATCATGTTTGGAAAGAGAAAATAATAGAAACGCTTTACACGAACATGTCTCGCGCGAAGATCGATGAATCTATAATTATATACTATCATAGAAGTATGGACAGTTCAAAGCAAGACAGACCTGAAACTGTTGCGAGATGGTAGAGGATGAAGGGGAGAGGGGGAAAAGGAGAGAGGGGAAAGGAGCTGTGGTGTACGAAAGGTCAGACAAGTTTAAACGAGGTTATTTTCCCCTCTCGAAGTAAAAGAGCAAAACAAAAAGTGTTGCTTTCTTCTCTCCCCTGACACGATGTGGGTCGTTCACTTACAGCGCCTGATAATGGAGTTTGATAATGAACTTGTTTAGGACGACAAAATCGCTCATTCTAGATCTAAACGCTCTGACAATAAGACACAAAAGAAAAAGGATGGATTTGTGTCAATGCACAGCCAAACACAAGACGCCTGTTTTGTGTGGTTTTCCTTTTACAACTCCCTTTGAAAGGGGGAATAAAGGAGTTTCCCGATTAGCAAATAGAAAGAGAATGTATTCAAACAGAGCCCAAATTAGACGGTGATGTATCTGTCAATTAAAGTTCCATAAAGATCACACATTTACTAATGGCCCGGTCACATATCACCGGATAGCGTAAACGGATGGCCGACGGAGAGTAACATTTTCAATCCGTTCGTCTCCGTTTGTGTGCGTTTCTTGTCTGTCCGTTCCTTGTCAGGCGGTGTACGTTGTTCTATCCGGCGTAATTTGTGTGTGCACGGCGACGCCTTTCACCACCGTATAATTTAATTTCGCAAATTGTCTGTTCGTCAGGCATCCGTTTATGCTATCCGGTGATATGTGACCGGGCCTTACACTGAGAGTTTGTAAAGTAAGGGGTGAAACATGCATGTGGGTCGGTCGTTATACTCGCGCGTTAGCCCCCCATAAAGAATATCAAAGCTTTAATTATTTAAGTCTGTTATTAATAAACAAATGATGGCTTGTATAGGCGTTATCTTTGGTCTAGCAATACGATCTTATCACCTTTTTTTGTCAGAAAATGAAAACCATCCTTCTTTGTCTTTTTTTTTGAATGACTGGGTTTAATCCTCTGTCCCTCTCAAGCATCCCATCAATTTGTCACCCTTGAAAGGTAATTATAACTATAGATAAAATGCATAATTCAATTTCTGTTCAGAGATCTCCAATTGTGATAAAGAGATAAGTCGTATATATATAAGGAGATACAAAGCAATTTGTTTATCACCGATGTTATTTAAATTGAACATGTCTATTTTGACTGTTTGCTTCTACTAACATATTTTGAATATATATAACCCTTGCTAGGTTTCTTTCATTTCGTTTAATTTATTTTGGTGTATACCGTTTTCAATCAAACCCAACAATACAAAACAGATATTGTCAATCGGATGTCTCTAAAAAGCACATAATTATAATCCTGATCTATCCCCCTCTCCCTCTCTTTCTAAAAAGGGATTTTGAGTGTAATTGACAATTTTCAGTCAAACACAACAAACGTACAACAGTTATTATATCATACCCGCACAATTATATCTGCAATCAATTATGAAGAACAGGACAGATCATCACCTTTCAACTCATCTGAGGTTTTCGCCCTCGTCAATCAAACACCATTAATCATTTAATAGGGGTTTGCTTAATTGAATGTCTCTACAAGTACAAGCAGAGAAACATGCAAACCTGTTTATCATATTTTGTTCAATTTCAATTTCATTTTGGAAGTGTTGTATATACCCTTTTCAATCAAACCCATCAAACAACAATAACCCACCCAATCTAAGAGGTCATGAACGGCAGGTCGTTGGTCGAGAAAAGAGGAAAATATCTACTCCCCCCCCCCCCTTTTTTTTTTGGCTTTCGGGTATTCTTCCACGACCCCCAGCTTGACCACTTAACTCCTTTTCTCCTCTCGGGCCAGGCCTCCGCGGTGTTTTTGTAAAAACATTGTAACCCGGCCCGCGCGCAGTTGTTCCCCTGTCAAATTTACCAAATTCCCGACATTAAATAGAAACGGTCCCCCAAAAAATTATGATTAAAATTCACAACACGGTTCTAAAAAATATTTTAAAAATGAAACAAATCTGAAAATCGTAAACATGCAACAGTTACAGAACTATAATACAAAACAGACAGAGTTTAAGAAACTTGGTCTAAAACAACTACACATAAAACAGGTACTATATTTTTGAGAAAAAAAGTACAATTATGATTTAGTGCGATCATAATTATATCGTGCTTCAGATAGCCTTCCCCTTGATCAATAAGGGATGACTATTCTTTGCTCCACCAACAAATGGAAATGAGATGAAGAATGAAAAAATACTCTGAATTAGCTTAGTCTTTTGATAGGTTATCTGCAGAGAATGGACCACGTTCCAATCTATGTTTGGTTGCCAATAATTGTATGCAATAAACATGAAATATTTAAGTATAATTTCCTTCTTTTTTCATTCTATTTAGAAAAACTGTCCACATTCCGTTCCATCCGACGTTTGTTTTTTCCCCAACAAATATTCGAATAATAATCATCTTCAAAATATGATTAAGTCAGAATAATGATAATCAATAATCAATTGGGGCCCTAGCTGAGCATCCGAATCGGTTTAAATCTTACCACTTGGTCTATACATCATTTTAATCTATTCCCGTTTGGTCTACGAGCAAAATCATAAATTCAGAGGTTTAGAATTGTAGGATTGGCGATTATGATTAAGGTTATAGAGATTCGAATTAGGGCTAGGGTTAGGTTTATGATCGCATGGGGTTAAGTTTGGAGTTAGAAAAAACATTGACGTTTCAGGCATACAACGTAATTGCAGGTCCATGGAGGGGTAGGTTAGTAGGCCTATACTAGTATTGGCAACCCATGATTATAGAGCAGTTCGTGGTGTAAGTCCATGGTGAGATAAGATACTGGATAGCTAGCCCTTGGAGCGGGCCATGGAGGGGTTAGCTACGCTACCAGGATATAGGCAACCCAGATAGAGTTCATGGTACGGACGTCCACGGTGAAGGTTAGATACCGGAGAGCTATAGTAGGCCGGCGCGCGGAGCCCCCGAGGTGGTTGTGTCGCCGCCCTCCATCTCAAGAATGCGGACCGCAGCCAACCCGCGGCCACCCCTCCTCCAACACCCCATCCATCCAACACCGACACCTAGCTTACTCCTGGTCATTCACATCATCACCCCGATGACATGTCACAATGCAACAACAGGTTACCGTTACTGCGATGAGGTGAAAACAGGCGGATAAGCTAGGGAGAAAGGGGGTATAGTTGCCCCTCTGTGGAAATTCCGCTACATGCACCCCTCCTCCAACACCCCATCCATCCAACACCAACACCTTACTCCTGGTCATTCACATCATCACCCCGGTGACACGTCACATCGCAACAACAGGTTATACTGCCACTGGGAAACTACAAGGAGGGGGAAACAGGTGTAGATGCTATATAGGTAGCAAGGGGTAGAGTTGCCCCCTCAGAAATTCACCCCCCCCCCCCCCAACCTTTAGAGACAATAAAAGTGAATAATGAAGTCAATGACGTCATCTTTATTTTTGGCAACAAACATTCCCCTTCAGCATGTTCAGAGAGATTAATTCCAGTGACATGTCACATCGCAACAACGGGTTACTGCAGTTGCGTAGCTACCGGGGGGGGGGGGGGGGGGCACGTGTCCCCAATAATTTTACCAGTAAAGATTTAAACAGTAATACAAGATGATAACTGGTAAATCTGCCCCACACCAAAATAAAAAATAAGTTGAGAAGAGGTTATCACAAAACAGGTTATCCCCTTCAGTACCTAAGACAAATAAAAAATGGCGTCAGTTACGTCCCACAATAACTTAATGAAGGTAGTGAGGATGAAGCCCCCCCCCCCCCCCCCCCACACCGCTTTTTGTGTTGTTGCCCATCCCCTTAGCTACGCCTCTTACAATGTCGAAAAGATTGTTCGGACACGGAACCAGTTGACAGCAAGATAATGCAGAGGGCAATAGAGGTGTCCATAAAGGCACAAACAACCCCTCAAACAAGTGTCGTTCGCAAAATATGTTTTCCTTTCTAAAAACTTCGATTAACCGGGAATAGTGCCACGGGAAATTACAAAGTGACATGGTTGAAATCCCAATAAATATGTTTATATATAGTTTCATTTTCTTTTGGGTAATAAAACGTTGCAATATTATTTCTCTCTTACGGATTCGATATGATATTATCATCATCGTTATTATTAGAAACGATTAATGAATAACTCAGGGAAATGTAACTTACTTAATTTTTTTATTTTGATTGTATAATAATTTTAAATTCGATTCATGTTGTTTAATTCTCATAAGGAGTAGTAAGTAACTACACGCATTGTTACGCAGTGACTTTGAAAGTTTTCTTTAAACAAAAAGATACCAAGTAAATACTGTATAAAAACAATATGAATGTGTCTCGGGATTAGGGCAGAAAAATAACCCCCAAATTGTATGTTTTACAAGGAACATTTGCTGTTATAATGAAATGCATGATGGCAGCTTGTTTATCTCTCACATTCCTTTTCATAATTCGTGTATAATATGAATGTCTATACTATATATACATTTCATTTAACATTTCGTGTCATTATTTTGATAGCACCCATGACAAACTCGTGCGGCACCCCTGTCGTGAAACGTCGTGTTACTAACGTCCACGTTTTTACGAGTATTAAAGGGATCTAGTAACATTGTCAAAATCCTCAAAATCCAATTTGATATTTTATCGGTTCCCTCATACATTGTTTGTATTTGTATTAACAATAGAAGGATGGGATAGGTTTCGGTTTTTCGAATTTCCCTTTCGTTAAAAATATATTTACGATTAAAGCGTTCAGATATTAAACTATCCACTGGATAGTCATGGCCGTGTACACAGTCAGTGCAATGAGTTGATGAATACCACTTCGCATCTTTGCTCGTTACTCGGCCATATAACGTCCATTTTACTTGAAATTTTCACACAATACCCAGAGGACATACGGTAATTATCAGATCACAAGATTAGAATATACATTGTATCAACCATTCATCACTTGTTGCACATGTCAACAAAGTTACTAGATCCCTTTAAAACCAAGATTGAAACCTTTTTCACCCCCTTTGCCGCTCAGGCTTCTGTGCCATGCTCTGTAGGCCGTTGCACCCATTCGCCAGACTCTATAACGATGAATAAGAACTCCCTTTTCTCTACTATTAAAAGGGATAAAGAAGTGAAATATGGTATCGAAACTTTGAACATGTCTCCCTAAAAGCTTGACCCATTTTCGATTGTCACCATTGGGTATGAATAGATGAAAAGAAAAAGCTACATGTTCCATTCTTTCACCACCAAACGTTTTTTGTCTGTTTTTTTTCTTTCTTCTTTCGTATTTCATATTTTCATTTCTTGAATAGGCTCTGTGCGAGTATTGTTTGGGAAGGGGGGCGAACAAACTTGGTGAGATAAAGGAATGGTAAACAAAAAAAAGGTGGGAGAGGAGGAGAGAGAGAGAGAATTAAAACAAGAGGGGAAACATAATAGAGAGGGGGAGAGAGAGGTGGAGAGGAGAAAGACAGGGAGGATATATATCATACTCGTGGTACTTTATACTGCATTTGAGTTTGGGGTTATACGCGGTCACGAAGGGCAAAATTGAAATATCCAATCCGTGAAAACAGAAGTAATATTGTTGAACGTTAAGGAGTGGGATTGTAATAGAGAAAGAGGGAGAGATGGTGGCGAAAAGGGGAGAGAGGTGGAGAGAATTTAGGGGCGTAGCCGCGAAGCTAAAGTCGATCTCGATTGGGGGGGGGGGGGGGGCGAAAAAGAGGTAAGGGGTCCATGAGGGGGTGCAGCCACAGCTAAATGAAGAAATGATGTTGATTAATTCTGTCATCGTCTTTACATATATTTCCATACTGCGGTTCAGTTAGTGGTATATATTGTTGCGTGGTCGGACTGATGGAGGGGGGGGGGGGGGGAAGGTGGGGAGTCGTGACTTATTTGGGGCGCACTCTATTATCAAATTGTGTGTTGGTTAGAATTTGAACTTCATGCTTATGTTGTACTCAAATTATTATCTTTTTTAAAATTATTATTATTATTATTATTATTTTTATTTGTATTTATTATTATTATTATTATTTTTTTTTTTTTTTTTTTTTGGGGGGGGGGGGGGGCTATCCCACGTATTTACGACGCTGCTGGTGTAAGAGAATATTGAGGGACCAAGAGACGCCATAGGAAACGAAGCGATGTAAGCCTACACATGGAGCGGGGCGGGGCGGGGGGAGGGGGGGGGGGGGTAATGCCCCTCATGTCTCCTTACCTCCGCCAACAAACGAATTGGGAGAAAGAAAATAAGGGGCAGGGAATAATAATAATAGCTGAGGTGCGTGGAATGATGGATATCTGGACGCGACTTAACGACCTCACAATGATGGGCCGTATGAATGA